>NQII01000238.1:496729-641099 GCA_002778355.1 Clitarchus hookeri | reverse complement strand
GGGCAATAATAAAAATTAAAGAAATATATCTTAAAAATTGCAGAGATACCAACAAATTTTTGTAAAAAATCGAGGGAAATATGAACTTACCACACACTCACCCCACCACCAAAAAATCCTCCTCGCCCAAAACCCTCCACAGCCATAAAAATTCGAGAATAATTGCAAAAAAAAATCTAGGAACATATAATGTTACCCTACCTTCTCAAATTAGACCCCATCACCCAAACAATGAACCCCTCACCTACCTACCAACTGCTGAATCGAAAAATCAATTAAAATAGCAAAAAAATTACCAATAAATTCTACAAAACCGAGGAAAAATTTTCAATGATACCTTCGACCTCCACGTAGGTTGTTGTCAAACTCTACATTGACACAACGAGCTTGAACATGTAAAATCGAGAAAAAATTGTAGAAAATTTGAAAGAAACTAGTAAAAATTTAGGTATATATGACACTGACTGCGACAGCCATGTTGGATGCTGGTACAATGATCACTGAGCACCCACCTCTTCATTTAATGGGCTCTATATAAAATTAATATTACGATCCCCAAAGCGAATTATTGACTTTACGTAACAAACATATCGCCTCTCCCACACAACACCCACCCAACAAACAACACAACTGTCGTTTCTCCACTCGACATTTATAAACATAGCTCATCAGCCATCAAGATCCACACATGCCACAAAAATACCACCCGACCCCTCCCCTTACCCTCCAGTAACTCGCCATAGCTCGTCCCCTCATCATCCACCCTCGCCATCAACCAACCCAACTACTCTCCACCCATTACTGTCAAATCCCTAATCAGTTCCTGAAGAGACTGGCTGCACCCAATACTGGCTCCTGCCAAGAACAATTCCTGCAAAAAAGGATAGAACAGTAAACAACACCAACCAATCACACCACCCAACTATACCAACAGTCGATGATATCCAATCTCGAAAAAAGTTGCATAGTAAAAATATAATTACAAACACATTTACACTAAAATATCACAAAGTGTCACATTATCTTCGCAAATCTACGCAAAATAAATACAAATATTCGCAAAAAATATAACATACAGCTAGCCTTGCCATAAGACCATACTATTAGGCCAGACGAACCATTTGATCAGACCGACAATCCATAAAGACTTGACCATACGATCCATCCATACCAGGCCATCACATGAACCAACCATACCAGCTGGCCATGTTAACGAACCATACAGACTTAAAATATGAACCATTTACACTGGTGGAAAATGTAAAATGAACACTCGGACAGAATGGTTCCACATGAATGAAGAATTTATTGAATAATTTTACAGTTTGTACACTGTTTATGGTAATGATCCCATGCTCGTACACATATGGACAGAGGCCAGAGAGTATCTTGAACATACATGTCAGTCTATTGTGTAGCCTCTCTTAGATACGATGCGGTCCTGCATTCGTGCGTAATGACGATCATAAAGGTGTCGGATGTCATCTTGAGGAATAGTGTTCGATGCTATTTCCACCTGTTGTGATTGGTGGAGGTTTGTTGCTGGTTTTCAGACTGCACCTAAATTCCATCCAAGCATGTCCCACACATGTTCAATGGAGGACAGGTCGGGTGATCATGCTGGCCAGGGAAGTTGAACACCTTCGAGAGTACGTTGGGTAACACGAAACATGTGTGCACGGGCATTGTCCTGCTGGAAGAAGACACCATCTTGGTGTTGTAGGAATGGCAGCAAAATGGTCTGGTTGATATTCTGGATGTAGCACTCACTGTTCAGTGTTCCCTCAACAAACCCCAGAGGCATACGGTCATTGTAGGCTGTTACTTCCCAGACCATGATGCCAGGAGTTGGTCCGTACTTCGCTACCATATACACTCTGGTTGTTGCTGCTATCCTGGTCGATGCTGAACTCACAAACGATAATTACTGGCACCAATACAGACACTGCTCTCATCACTAAACCCATATCTGTGCAATTCATTCCTACAATTGCATTCCTTCGTGACAGCATGCGAGGTGGGCTGAATGGGGTGAGACGAAGTTGTGAGACGAAGCCGGGCGAGCAGCACCCTTGATAATAACCCAGTATCTAGCAAATGTTTGGTAATGGTCCTAGATGATGCCCTGGGTGCAACATTGACCTTAGTATGTGAGGCGGTCGCCATGCGATCAGCAATGGCTGCTCGCCTAATGCGGCAGTCCAGGCGGGAGTCCATATGCTGCTGCCATCCTGAACATGGTTGAAGAGCATGTGCACAATCATTGGGCCGCCAGCACCAGCACCGATGTACAGCAGGCACTTCACATCCTACATTTGGGCAATTATTCGGAAGGAACATTCGGCCTCCCTCAGGCCCACAATACTACCTCATTCAAAGTATATTAATTGCACGAAATGTGGTCGTCTATTGAGTCGTGACATGTATACAATACTTACAGACAGGCCGAAGCTTGAAACAACAGACTACTCTTTCACCGAGTCAACTACAGTTGTATTGAACTCAGTGGTGGTATGTGTAGTATGTGGTTACTACTCTCTCCACAGCATAGCATTGTTAGTCATTGCATGTACTGCCCTCTATCAGTTCCATATGTGCATGTGGTGTTTCTACATTACTGATTTAGTGGTGTTCATTTTTCATTTTTCACCAGTGTATAACAGAACTCCATAAAAACTAACCATACCTGCCAGCCATTAGTACTGAACATTCATTCCATACACACATTCCACTCAACCATATCAACAACACAATAAGACCGAATAGGGACACCAATGAGCAAGACCAGCCATATGATCCGACCATACAACCCAGCCATGCAATCCGACCATGCCACCCAGTCATACGAAATGGCTATACTTACTATACATAGAGAAAAACCATACGAACAATTACCAGTCGTTTACTTGAAACAGCTATACCAAACATCTACATGCACCGCTAATAAATGCTGGCCATAAGAACCAACCATAAAATTGCAACTATAAGAACCAGCCATACAAGCCAACCATACAAGCCAACAATAGCAATTAAAATATTAAAGAGCCATGACAGTCAACGACACCCAAAATTATATGAATGTCCCATACTAAATGTCCATTATAGCCATTCAGTCTAATGTCAATCTTTCCCAGACATACATAACAACCACTAAAAACGACTCACTGACCATAACCAACTATACCACCTGTNCAGCCATTAGTACTGAACATTCATTCCAAACACACATTCCACTCAACCATATCAACAACACAATAAGACCGAATAGGGACACCAATGAGCAAGACCAGCCATATGATCCGACCATACAACCCAGCCATGCAATCCGACCATGCCACCCAGTCATACGAAATGGCTATACTTACTATACATAGAGAAAAACCATACGAACAATTACCAGTCGTTTACTTGAAACAGCTATACCAAACATCTACATGCACCGCTAATAAATGCTGGCCATAAGAACCAACCATAAAATTGCAACTATAAGAACCAGCCATACAAGCCAACCATACAAGCCAACAATAGCAATTAAAATATTAAAGAGCCATGACAGTCAACGACACCCAAAATGATATGAATGTCCCATACTAAATGTCCATTATAGCCATTCAGTCTAATGTCAATCTTGCCCAGACATACATAACAACCACTAAAAACGACTCACTGACCATAACCAACTATACCACCTGGCCATTTGAACCAAACATACAAATCATCCATACCAAACACCTATTCCACCCAACCAGACAAACAAAACAACAAGACCGACTGGAGATACCAGTGGGCAAGAGTATCAATGCGAACCAACAATACCAGCCAGCCATACGATCCGACAATGTCACCCAACCATACAAAGGGGACATATGTACAATCCATACAGGCTAATCCTACAAACCATACATATCATCCATCAACTTGAAACAGTCATATCAAATATCGATATAAACTGCTCATTCTAGCAATGCATATCAACCAACCATTTCAGGCAACCATAAAACCAACATTATGTGTGCTGCTTCCCTCTCTCTGAGCCCGTTCGTTCCACTACAACTATGCATCTTAAATGTGCCCTCTACTGTGGGGATTCGGCCTGAATGTGGCGGTTATAACACCACCTTGGTGCGGTGTGCGAGGAGTGCACCATATCTGCACGAAGTCCGAGATACTGCCGGAGTCAGGTGACCGTCCCACGTTCATGTCCTCAAGATGCAACTTTTGAGGGCATAATAATTCGGGCTGACAATTACCAGCAAACAACCCATCTTCCCAGACCAGAAAAGTTGCCATGGGGAAATTAATGTAGCAAGGGGGCCGCAAAGGTTCCAGGGTTCCAGCAACCTCCTTTGTGTGCCCTCTCTATACATGTTACATCCTTGTGTATGAGTGCAGTGTGTGTGTGGCCTATCGTAAATCTGATTTTTCTTAGTGTACAGCCACTCTAATTTTGATTAAGATGTACAAAATATAAAGTTGTCATTGTTTCGTAACCAATTAGGCATGGCTACCCACACCTCTCCTGGGGTGAAAGTAGACTCTCCTAGCTCGAGCCTGATGTCACCCTGTTATAAGACAAATTCTGAGGGTGTTTTATTTTGTAAATTCTTTACTATAGTGATAATTGTTTTCTTCATTAAAAAAATTAAGCAACGGATTGGGAGGGAGAGCACCGGAGTTTTTCCACAGTATATAGCTTAAAATGTTTGATACTAAAACATATTTACATTCTTACATAATTTGTTTTTAAAATCTAATAAATAAATGTTATTTTGCTTTGTAATTAAGGTTCATGTTGTTTTAGTATACTATTCGGTTAGTCATATGTATTTTGTATTTTAAGTGCCTCTCATGCACTTTTGGGCTGAGCTCTCGGTGGGTCTCCACCATTTTCTTTAGTATGGTTTCTAGGACTTGCCGGGGGTGGTCAGGTGTCATACACCTCTGGGCAACTACCATTTGGTTTTCTATAGTCATCTCGTTGATATGGAACTGTAATGTAACTATCTTCACCCAGAGGCAGCACCACCCCCAAGTCCTGCGTGCTCAAAAGTGTCAGGATCATATTTATGATGTAATTTTCTAAATCAGCCGCACATCTTTTTTGCGCAGTATTGGTTGCCAATGCACCCTAGCTGTCAGGCAGTTGTAAGTACCTCTTCGGAGAGTTTATTGCAGTCAGTAAAATGCTCTTGGTGGCCATGCACGATGGAAGTGTGTAGCATGCGCGCAGTAAGCACACATCATCCCACGAGAATATATATATATGAGTGTGCGATTTGTGTGGTCAGTGTAATGCAGGCAACGGGATGAAAGCGAGCTTCTCTCTACCAGCCGTCGAAGTAGCAGAGGACTGCTGACAACGTCACCAGTGGCTAGCCAGCAGAGTCAGCTCGGAATACAGAAGTAAAAGTGTTTTTGGTTTTTTGTTTGTTTTAATAAGTGTTTTAAGTGTATTATTGAATTGTGACAATGAGTGCAACAGAGTGGTGGTCTCCCTATTAAAGGAATCTTTAAGAAAATTGAATGGCAACAAATATGAGAGAATTGAACATTTAATCATACCAGCTTCTAAAGTGCCCGAATCTCAGGGAATATATGCACTGTGTATAATGATGGATAGAGATAATAATTAAACACAAATAAATAAACCCAGAGATAACATATTATTATGGATGAAAGCAGTCCATCTGCTTATCCATGGGCAACCTTCAGAGGAAATCCTGAAAGTTTTCAATGAATACTACCATGATGGTTAAGAGGATGACGAATGTATAGGCCTTGGAGGAGGTCCAGGCGACAAGATGGAGGAATTGGACAGTGTCAAGTCAGAGACTAATGCTTTCCTTGTGAAAGTACTTTTTTACTGCACTTTGAAAAATAAAAAGGAAAACCAAGAAAATGCCAATTTTCTATTACTGAAGTTGTACCCTGTGAAGTTTTGCCTCGGCAGGACACTGCAAAGGTGTTCCTTCCAGCAGGATATGTAAAAGGATTTGAAATATGTATGAGAAACAGAGCCAGAATAAAACAAATTGATAAACCAGCGGATAATCCAAAGCCAACCTTTGCCCAAGTGACAAAGGCGGGGAGGAAACTTACTCAGGAGGCAAAACCTCCTAGAATAGTGATACTGGCATATCTGGAGAAAGAGGGGCAAAGTAGTGAAGAAACAAAAAATTATATCCGGCAAATAGTTAACCCTATCGAGGAGGGCTGGGAGGTGAAGAATTTCCGGAAAATAGGAGTTGGAGGAGTTCTTATAGAGACAGGTGACGAAGCTACAATCAATAAAATAAGGGCAATTGAAGGATTGAAATCACATGGGACTTTGATTGGACGAACCCAGGAAAAAAGCCCGAAAGTAATCATTTATGTTGTCGCAAGGTAATTCAACAATGAGGAACTGCTAGGAAGGATCTGGAAGCAAAACTTAGATAAAAAAGGACTCAAGAAAGATATTTTCACAAAAATGGCGACAGTCTGCGGACTGGAAGAAACAAGGATAATGTCAACATTAATTTAGAGGGTTCTTGTGTATATAGGAATTTACTGATCAGCCAAATAATGATCTCTATTGGTTATGCAGCCTGCAAAGTCCGAGATTTTCTAGTTCCAATAAGGTGAAATAGGTGACAACAATATGGACATCGAAGCAAACATTGTAAAAGTATGGAGAAAAGTTCGAAATGTGGAATGGAAGCACAAATACAATGATAAAGATAAATGTAAAGGCAATAAAGAAAACCCCGTTTGTACAAATTGCCTATGAGACAAAAAGGAGTACAATCAACGAGTCGATTCAGAGAAATGCCTACAATAAGAGAAAGCATTCTCAATAGAACTGGAAAGGATTGACTATGAAGCGCTATGACTTCTCCAATGAAAATTGACGAGGAACAAATTAACCTGCAAAGATCTGCGGTTTCAGCATCTGAAGTAATTATCATTGCTAATGAACACCGTACTAATAAAAGTGACTGGGTTGCCAGGAACGGTTATCACTTTTTCACTTTTGGTGATAACCAAATGTCAGGTATCTGGATGAGAAAACATTTGAACATAATAACAATGGGCAATTTGTCCTGCAGTCATCACATCTGTGTTAATTTATAATTGGGAGCAACCAGTAAATATTTGGCTATCTCCTACTTCCAGTAAGTACTCGGATGATCACCGAGTTCATCTTGAGAAGTGGGACGAATGGCTTGGAGTACTGGGTAGGGAATGNGGAATGGAAGCACAAATACAATGATAAAGATAAATGTAAAGGCAATAAAGAAAACCCCGTTTGTACAAATTGCCTATGAGACAAAAAGGAGTACAATCAACGAGTCGATTCAGAGAAATGCCTACAATAAGAGAAAGCATTCTCAATAGAACTGGAAAGGATTGACTATGAAGCGCTATGACTTCTCCAATGAAAATTGACGAGGAACAAATTAACCTGCAAAGATCTGCGGTTTCAGCATCTGAAGTAATTATCATTGCTAATGAACACCGTACTAATAAAAGTGACTGGGTTGCCAGGAACGGTTATCACTTTTTCACTTTTGGTGATAACCAAATGTCAGGTATCTGGATGAGAAAACATTTGAACATAATAACAATGGGCAATTTGTCCTGCAGTCATCACATCTGTGTTAATTTATAATTGGGAGCAACCAGTACATATTTGGCTATCTCCTACTTCCAGTAAGTACTCGGATGATCACCGAGTTCATCTTGAGAAGTGGGACGAATGGCTTGGAGTACTGGGTAGGGAATTCTTGATAATCAGTGCTTATGTTAATGCAAAATCTGATCAAATGAATTCACCTGTCAGAGACGATCGAGGTATGGTGCTCGATCTTTATTTACTGGCGAACGACCTCCATGTCGCCAATGAACCTGGATCCCTCTCTACATATGTTTCTCCTGCGCACAATACAGAATATTTCCTGGATGTGACTCTGACATCAAGAAAGGCAGCCAGACTGCTTACGAATTAGAGAGTGACTGAGGACTCATCAAGTGATTAGCGCTTTATTATGTACGAGATTAACTATAAACTAGCCCCAAAGAAGTTGGGGAAATACCACGAACAAAATACATTCATAGGGGTGCAGATTGGAATATTCAGTGAGGTACTAATGGATATTCTCCAGAGGTACCAAGTAGAATATGCTGATGATCTGCACCAAAGAGAGAATTAGAGTTAACGAAAGTTATCCAAGACACATGTAACAGAACACTACGAACATCCAACACTGGTGTCCCACTAAACAGATGGTGGGATGAAGAACTAAAAGAAATGAGAAGAAAAGGGTGAAAAATGAGAAGAAAACTTAAAATAAGCAGAGATGATACTCAACGCCTAAGTCTGGTTGTTGAATACAGAAATCAGAAGAGGAAATATGCAAGATTGCTGAAGGATAAGAAGAAGGAATATTGGAGAAGTTTTGTGACCGAGAAATGGAATGGGGGTGAGTGTATTAAATACTCGCAAATAAAGTTAAACATAACAAGGCCATGAAGAGCCTAAGAAATCTGGGAACAGTGATTATCAGTCAGCAGGAAAATTCAGAAGTACTCATACAGGTTCTCCTGCCAGAGGACCACGAAGAATGTGAAGAAGAAATACATCACCTGAAGAGAGAAATAGTGATAGTTGCCAGACACTCCGTATATTGCAGTTATTGATTTGGAAGAACTTGACAGAATAGTGACGGACCTGAAAAATAAAAAGGCACCTGGACATTATGGGATGACTGCTTAAATAGCCAAGAGAGTGTACCCCAGGATACAAAAGGAACTACTTGCACTGATGAACGATTGTCTATATAATGGATGCTTCTCAAATATTTAGGAAAATGGAATTCTCAAGTTATATAAAGAGGCAAATAAAGACCCAAAACTCCCAAAATCATAGAGACCCCTTACATTATTGCCAGTGGTCGAAAAATTATGGAAAAGTTTGTAAAACAAATATTACTAGGGTTTCTAGAAGCAATCGAGCGACTCCATAAGCAACAATATGGTTTTCAGAAAGGCAGTCACAGAAAGAGCTGTGCTTGATTTGGTTTGGAAGGTAAAATCCTGTCGATAATCTTATGTGTTGGGAGTTTTCCTTGGCATAACGGATCCTTCGATAATGCGTTGTGACCAGGAGTGCTTTGACATCTGAGAGAGGAGAGCCCAGCTTATATTAACGCGATATTAATGAATTAGTTTGCGAAAAGAAGAAGTCAGTGCAAAGTGAACAACATATGTATACTGAAGTCAATGTCTAAGGGATGTCCCCAGGGATCGGTCCTAGGCCCTGTTTTGTGGAACATACTTTTTGTCTCACTACTGCATTTGAAGTTATCCGAAGAAAGTGAAATATTTGTTTACGCACATGATGATCTTGTAATAATTCCAGCATGGAGCCGAGCTGAATCGGAACAAAAAACCGAAGAAACATTACAGCATATCGAAAGATGGGAAAAGATAGTCAAGTTGGAAATCTCTATTAAGAACATCAGTGCAATGCTACTGAAGGGAAGACTCCAAAGATTGCCAAATATAAGATTTAAGGAAGACCAATGATGATAAAGAGCACAGTTACAAGTCTCCGAGTGGTATTGGATAACAAAAACTATGCTTCCAGTATCACATCAGTTACCTCATGTGTCCTCATCATCATGGGGACTTGGATTTAAAACCACGATAGTGTTGTAAATGTGTGTCATCCTCGGAATTGCAGTCTATGAATCTGCAGTGTGGTACGTACGAAAAAGCATGATTAGTGCATACACAGAGACTTCTACCAAAGATATATAGTGTGCATTGCTTGCGATTACAAAAGCATACATGACACCATCTACTAAAGCATTGCAAGTGAAAGCTGGAATAATCCCCCTCGATTTGTTAGTAATAAAACGAGGAAGTTTAATTAATGAAACTGACGGAATATCTGCATATGTGGCGAGGAAGAATGAAGTCAGAAGAGAGATGTTGGACCTCTGGAAGGAGAGGGATGCCTCGGAGAAGGAGAGAACCACATACAGAATATTCCCTGACATAAGGGAGAGAGTCTGTCATAACTGGATCACGACTGATTATAATTTGTCACAGATATTAGCAGGACATGGCAATTTCGAAGCAAATCTATACAGATTTTGTTTGGTAGACTCTCCTCTCTGTAGGGTATGCAACACTGAAGAAACAGTGTTATACGTAGTACAAGATTGCCCTTAAATCTAGTACTTAAGAATTGAATATTGTAGAATACTTAAAAAGAAGAAAACAGATGTGACTTACGTGATATAATGCCCAATATGGGAAAGGCAAAAATTATGGAGAAATATGCAAGGAAAATCTCTATGTGATTAGAAAAGTTTGATCTGTGGACACAAAATAATCCACCAGAAATAGAAGATATTTCTCCCTGAAAATGATTCTTCACCCTTATACTTGAAAAAAAAAAAAACAAATATGAAAACTTAGATGCTGGGGATGGACCTGCTAAACTAAGGTGATCAGCCAAATAATGATCTCTATTGGTTATGCAGCCTGCAAAGTCAGAGATTTTATAGTTCCAATAAGGTGAACTGTATAAGGACAAATGTAAAACTGATAAATTGATTTTGTAGTGGGAGCAGACCAACTGCACAATTTGGATAGTCCCAGTGCAAATAGTTGTATCTGCAAAGGATTTGTCAGAAGGCAACTGATGAGTTTAGGGGGCTTTGCCCTCCACTCTGAAGAAGTTAGAAGACATGATGCAGAACTGGCAACGTACAAGTAAAATTAACAATGGAGAAACTACGACCTAAGCGAGGAGCCATGAAAATACACGCTGGAATTATACAGACTTGGCAATGGGACATGGAACAGGAGAATTAAGTGACGAGAATCCAGGCTGAAAGATGTTATAGATGGGAGAGGGGGATCGAAAAGGGGTCGATAGGCCCCCTCCCGGCTGCAACCTAACGATGAGATGGATATAGTTAATTTATTGTTGAACTGCTATACAATGGCTTAGAAAAGTAGAGTTATAATATACTGGAGATCCAAAAAAACTGTTATAGGCGTGTGTATGCAAATAACAGAGGTATGGAACCAATAAGAGTAATGCGACGCAGTCGGCAGGGCCTATATAACACAACAAGCTTCTGGCAAAGTTGCTAGATCGGTAACTGCTGCTACAATGGCAGGTTTTCAAGATTTAAGTGAGTTTGAACGTGGTGTTATAGACGGCGCACGTGAGATGAGACATAGCATCTGCGAGGTAGCGATAAAATTTGGATTTTCACGCACGACCATTTCACGAGTGTACCGTGAATATCGGGAATCCGGTAAAACATCAAATCATCGACATCGCTGCGGCCGGAAAAAGATCGTGAACGAACGGGACAAACGACGACTGATGTGAATCATTAAACGTGACAGATGTGCAAACCTTTCTCAAATTGGCGCAGATTTCACTGCCTTCTGCATACCTTCAGAAATTTGTCGAGTCGATGCCACGTCATCTTGCGCCACTTCTGCGTGCTCGCGGGGGTCCTACACGATATTAGGCAGGTGTACCAATTTTTTTGGCTCTTCAGTGTATATACATTAGAATAAAGATAATAACGCCCAGGTTGCTGGGAGAGTCAGGGTGGATGGTAGGATCAACTGAGAACATTAATGCTCCAAGCACATTGGCAGTAAAATAAAATATAATTTAGTCATATACAACAATAATCAGTAAAAGGGTGATGGTACGTAAAATAATAAAAACAAAAAGTTAAAGTTATGTGGCCCAAGAAATCCAAAGGAAGGGAAGTTATAAGATGGAAAAAAAAGCATGAGCTAAAGTAAATACTTATACACTTGCAGAAAGGGCATAGGCACGGGGGTGAAAAGAAAAAAACAACTTGTTTAGTTTTTTGCTTCCCATGACAAAAAGTAAGTAAAATCATACCCGTAAACGGGGTTTTATATCACTGCTGGCTGCTTCACGGCCATGTGAATTTTTTGGTTTTCTACCCACTCTACTACTGCACCCCATAAGTGATGTAGTTGTTGTACACGTACAGTCTATCGGGGTGTGAGATGCCAGTAATTAGTGGTGTATAAGAAAGCGTAAATCCTCATTATGCAGACATACAGGATTGTTACTTCAAAAATAAGGCATCGTTGGCGCGGGGTGAGCCTGGAGCATACATTCAGGCGAACGACCTGTCTTAGAGACTAGTCTCACTTCTCAACCAAGCTGGCGCCCTTAAAACTCAAATCCAAATTCAACCAACCTTACTTCAAATCTGCCGTGAATTCGAAAATCCTTTTACCCACTCCTGTGCCCACGACGTCCCGTTAAACCATATGATCGAACCATACCAGCCAACGATACCAGGTTAAAAACCAAACAGCCATGCTAGTCAAACACACCTCTAAATTATTCGATACACCCATACCAAATGAATATTCCAAATGAGCAGTCTAACGACCATCAAGATCACCCAACCATAATAACCATTCATTCGGACAAGTCACACAAACTGACCATTGCCAGCAGACAATAACTAAGTTTCATAACAGCTGACTAGGCTAACAAACCATACCAACCATCTAAAACTGATCATTCATACTAGCCAACAACTGACTGCACCCAAGACCGACACCAAATAATAACGGCTCCAGACGAGAAAAATTCCTACCAAAACTGACTAGAAAAATGGACAAGATCTTCCATCTGTACCATCAGAAGAAGGCAATTTTAGTAGTAACTGCTTCGCACAAAATATTCGAAAAATTTTATAAAATCTTCGCAAAATCTTTTAAAACTTCGAAAAATCTTAGCAGAATCTTTGCAAATCCCGCAAATTCTTCGCAAAATGTACCATCTATAGGTATATATACAAAAATACCATACAAGAGGACCATATGTGACCAGACCAACCAACCTACCATACTGTCCAACCATTCAAGCTGACCATTACTAGTTGTCCACACCAGACGACTATACCAGCTATCGAGGCCACCCAACTAACCAACTAGACCAGCCAACCACATCGACCAATCATACTGGCAACTGACTGACACCACCCAAGACAGACTCCACCCAAGAATGATTCCACCCAAGAATGACTCAGCCCAAAAATGACTCAGCCCAAAAATGACTCAGCCCAAAAATGACTCTGTTTAAGAAGGACTCAGTTTAAGAAAGACCCAACCTTCGCAAATCTTAAGTAATCTTCGCAAATATTCGTAAAACTTCGGAAATGTTCACGAAGATTTTGCAATTTTTTTGCAAAAGCACTTCGAACCAACTTAAAATCATCTCACCCAAAATTTTCCATGCCAAAGGACCAGACCAGCCAACCATACCGACCAATAATTTTGGCAAACGACTGACTACACTCGAGAATGTCACCACCCAAGACAGTCTCCTTTCGAGACCAAGTACTGCCAAACAGTCTAGAACAATGAGCGAGACCAACCAGTAGCACCAGCCAGCTGTACCAATCATCCATGCCAAAATTCTATAACATCAAATCTCGAAACAATTCGCATCATACGTACTCTCATTCGTAACCTCTTCATGAGGAAATTCGCAAAACTTTGTGAAACTCTGCAAAAACTTGGCAAAAATAAGTAAAACATATCACCTGCCATGAAAATGGAGCGAATCGAGGAGTATTGTCAATTATGCGAGGCGCTTCGCGAATCATGTCGTGAACTAACACAAGAGCTGCACATCATCCCTCAAAGTATGATGCGAACAATGCCACGAACTGTAATGCGCATTATGAAATATTCCTGAAAGCATGACGTGAGCCATGTCATGAATCAATATGTAATGTGGCTGGGTTGGCCAATGGATAAATAAATTATCCTCTACAAAAAATCATGAGACATCATAGGTGAACATTGAGGCAACTTTTCTTTCTTCAGCTTCGTCTTCGCCAAAACTGAGATAAACTATTTTTATTTGTGGAGGAGAATTTATTCGTCCATCAGCAAACAGAGCCTCATCACATATTGCTTCATGATGTGGCTTCCATCATGCCTTGAGGAATATTTCGTAACTGTCATCATGGTTCGCGGAATTCTTCTTGATATAATTTGACATATGTTATGTAGTGCATGTATTGTTTCGCGACATGACCCGCGAAGCACTTCTCATAATTTCTGATACTCACTTCTAGATTCGCTTCATGATTGCAGTCGGTGATGTGTTTTACGGATTCTGTGCGAAGTTTTTGTGATGTTTAAAGTTTTTTTGATATCTTTGGCATGAAGAGGTTAGGAATAACAATAGGTATTACACGACTTCTTTGTGATTGGATATCATCGACTGTTGGCATGGGTGATTGGTGCGGCTGGCTGGTGTTGCTGTTTGGTATCGCTCATTGTTCTAGACAGTGTAGCAGGAGTTTGTCTCGTTAGGAGTCTGTATTGGGTGGTGTCATTCTCGGGTGGTGTTAGGCATTTTGACAATATGTTTGGTCATTATGGTTGTCTGGTATGGTCCTTTGGTATGGTCAGTTGTGGGTGAGATGATTTGCAAAGTTTCTCCGAAGTATTTTGTAGAGATTTGCCAAGATTTCGCGAAGATTTACAAATATTTCAGAAGATTTACAAAGATTTGCAAAGATTTACAAAGTTTTCCTAAAATTCGTGAATATTTTGCGAATTTTTTGCGAATTATTATAGTCAATTTGTCAGATGATAGTCTCAGTAGAAGCCAGTCTTAGTTGGAGCCACTCTTGGGAGGAGTCAGTCTTGGGTAAAGGCAATCTAGNGAGTCCTTGCCTAGTATGATTGGTGGATGTGGTTGACTGGACTAGTTGGTTTGTTGGATGGCCTTAACAGCTGGTACTGTCGTCTGGTATGGGCAGCTATTAATGGTCAGTGTTTATGGTTGGTCAGTCTTCTCGGTTGGTTGGTCTCGTCGGCTGTGTGGTCATTTTATATGGTTCGCTGTTGGTAATATATTTTCGAAGATTTGTGAAGTTTTTGCGAAGACTTTGGGAAGAATCTGCGAAGATTTTTGATGATTTCGCTCAAAGAGGTTACAATGGGATCAGACATCATTGTGTATTGGTACAGATGGAAAGTCTTGTCCATTTTTCTACTCAGTTTTTATAGGAATTTTTCTTGCATTCAGTTGTTGGCTATGGTCTGCTAATAATGGCCAGTTTGTACGACTGTTTGCATTAATGGTTGTTAATGCAGGCTGATATTGATGGTCGTTAGACTTGTCGTTTGGAATGTTCATTTGGTTTGGGTGGATCTAATGGTTTTGAGGTGTTGTTGACTGGCAAGACAGTTTCGTATTTTAAGCTGGTATTTTTGTAATGTGTAGTTGGCTCATATGGCCGGTTCTTATGGATGCCTGGTATGGTTTGTTCGCATGCCTGGATAGTATGAACTGTTTATATGGATGTTTGGTATGACTGTTTTAAGTAAATGGATGGTATGTTTGGTTTGTATGGTTGGTCTGTATGGAAAGTTCATATGGTCTATTTATATGGTTGGGTGACAAGGTCGGATCGTAGGGCTAGCTAGTGTGGTTGGTTTGTTTGGGCACTCTTGCCCACTGGTTTCTCCAGTGGATCTTGTGGGGCTGTTGGTCTGGTTAGGTGGAATAAGTATTTGGTATGGATGATTGGAATGTTCGGTTCGTATGGCAAGTTTTCATGGTTCGTTCATATAGTCGACTGGTATGGATGGAATTTATGGTCGGTTGGTCGGTTTTAGTGGATGTCGCATGGCTGAACTTGATGGTCATTAGATTAGGCAGCTGGAATTGACATTTGGTACGGGAGTTTCGTATAATTTGGTGGTGTTGTTGACTTTCAAGGATGTTTCGTATTTTAAGCTGGTATTGTGGTCATGTATGGTCGTCTCGTATGATTGGTCCTTATGGTTGCATAGTATGTTTGGTTCAGAGAGCTGTCCAGTATGAGCAGTACATGTGGTTGTTTGGTGTGACTTTCAAGTGAACTACTGGAATGTATGGTTCATATTCTTGGTCTGTAATGATGGTTAGTGTTGTCCATTCGTATGGCTGGGTAGCATGGCCAGATTGTATGGCTGGCTGGTATGGCCAATTCTTATGGTTGGTCTTTCTCTTTGGTACCCCACTCGCTCTTGTTGAGCTGTTGGTCGGTTTGGGTTGAATAGGTGTTTCGTATAAATGATTTGTATGTTTGGTCCACATTGCTAGCTGGCATGGTTCATTCATATGGTCGGCTGGTATGGTTAGTTCGTATGGTGGGCTGTAATATATTGTTTGTATGGTCAGTGTGTGTGTTTAGTTAATGTAGACAGCTGGTATGGATGGTTTGTGTGATGAGCTGGTATAGGTAGTATGTATGGTCATGCCTGTATGGTTGACTGGTATGGTCGAATGGTTTTCTGGCCAACTGGTATGATCCTTTGGCATGGTTACCTGCAGGTGATATATTTTGCGAAGATCTGTAATGATTTTGCAAATATTTGCGAATATTTAAGAAGATTTTGCGAAGTTTTGTGATACATATGTGAGAGGAGGTTCGTAATTATATTTGTATTAGGCGATTATTTTCGAGATTGGACATTACAGAATATTGGTAATGATGGGGGGCATGGTCGGTTTGTCTTCTCCACTGTTCTATCCATTTTCGCATGAATTGGTGTTGGCAGGAGCCAGTCTTGGGTAGAGTCAGTGTATACCGGAACAGATTGGGGATTGGACAGTAAGGTGGGTGGAGTCATGTGTTAGTTGATGGCGAATGTGGATAGTGAGGTGACGAGCTATGATGATCTATTGTGGGGATTCGGGTGTTGGGTTGGTTGGCTTGATCGGATGTTGATGGCTGCGGAGCTTTATTAAGTACATGACGAGGGAAGAGGAGCGACGAGATGTGTTGGTGGTTGTTACATAATGTCAATAATTTGTTTTGGGGATCGTAAGATTTATCGGCTATAAAGCCAAGGAAACAAATCGGTTGGCGTTCAGTGGCTACTGATAGTCGTAACAGGGAGTGGCGGTTGTCTGCCATATTTACGAGTATCGAACTTTAGGGTCACACACATCCAACTTGTTTTTTTCGCAATAAGTATTATGTAATTTTATCCTCGATTAATAACATAATTTTATTCCGATTTATCGCCAATTTTTTTAACAAATTTTTAGTCCTTGGATATTGAAGTCAATGTTAAGGTCACCAACATCCAAAATGGGAGTCGTAGTCAGTAACATATTATGTATGATCGTATATCTGAATGTGTCTCTTTAGATTTTTAACATTTTTGACTATATTTATTTTTCAAGGTTATTGGGATCAAAGTCAAGTTCAACAACATCCAATATGGGGGTCGGAGTCAATAACATAATATGTTTGTCGATTTTTTAAATTTATTCGATTACCAATTTTTTTCGATTTTTCGTGTTCAAGATTATTGGGGTAGAGGTCAAAGCCACCAACATCCAATATTGGTGTCGGAGTCAGAAATGTAATATGTTCCTAACCTTTTTTTTAGTTTATTTCGATTTTTTTACAAGTTTTTCTCGACTTTTATTTCAAGGTAATTCGAGTCCAAGTCAGATCACCAGCATTCAACATGGGTATCGGTGCCAGTAAAATAGTGTGTTTCTAAATGTTTACGAGTTGCTTTCTATTTTCTACAATCATAATTTAAAATTTTCGAGTTCAAATTCATTGATGTCAATTTCAAGGTTGTCAACAGCCAACTTAGAGGTCGGAGAGACAAACGTAACTTCACCTCGATTTTTAGAATTCATTTTTAATATTTTGTGATTTATCTAGATTTTTTATGATTGGGTGATGGGGTGGTAGGAGTAAGAGTGTATTGTTTTTGTAATGGGTTCGATCGGGGGGAGGGTGTCTGGAAACATTATATGTTCCTCGATTTTTACAATCAATTTTTTGATTTTTGCTATTTTTATGGAATTTTTATGACTGGAGTTGGTTTATGTGGTTATGGTCATGGGTTGAGTGTGCGGTTACCTCGATCTTTTACAGATTTTTTTCTGTTCTTTCTTGATTTTTATTATAATTTCCTCGGTGAGGGGGTGAGGTGTGAGGGGTGTGATGAAGATGAGGGGTGGAGTTAATTGGTGTGGACGTATTAGGTGCCCCATGGGGGTCGATGGAAGGGGCCATGTTCGCTCATCTTCCCCGATTCGCTGAACCTGGCTCGGAGCCTCTAATCCTCATTTACTGCTCTGAGGATTAAGTTAATCTTTTTGCTAAGAGCCTCGAATACCATTTCCTCATTTTCCATTTTTATTTTAATGTTTGGTAAAAAAAAGTGATTTTTTGGAAAAGTAATTAATTTCCGAAGTGATTTTTAGGATGAAACACGCCATTTTATAGATGACATAGCCGTCCCAGGCCACCAGCTTCCGGCCGCGAATGCCTTGTCAAGCGAGATGTGGTGGCTCCGGGCTCCGACTTCATAAATCTTTCGCTCGAACCTACCAAACCTATATACTCGCATATCTCTATTTTTCGTTTCATTATATTAATTATATACTCTATGGTGTTTCTGTAATGTTTCATTACGAATGAATGTTAAAATTTTTTTTTATATATTCATACATACTTGGGCAATATTTCTTTGGCTTTAGTAGTTTATCCTTTGTGCTGATTTCTTCACATATTTTTGCGTGGATTATAGTCCCATTTATTTGTAATATATTTACGTTTGTATAAGTCAATATTAATAATATTATGGTTTTAGAATTCCTGTTGCGAAATGTGCTGATTTATAATTTGTCATCTGGCAATGTTATGATGTGCCAATGTTGCACAAAAAGACGCGAATTGCATTTAGCGATCGTGTTCAACCTTCCTTTGAAAACCTACAGTATATGGACTGGATTAACGAAATTATGAATTTTTGCTGAGATGGTAGAACTGTTCAATGAAACCGTAGAATCTGTCCATGAAGTTCCATTCTAAACAATTGTCTGTCTAGCCTTAAACATTTGATACATACATTTACAGATTTGTATTAGTTGGAACAGTATAAAATTATTATTTTATAACTGCAAGAGGTTACAAAATGGCTAAACAATTTGAAACAGAGGAAGGATTTTGTGAAAACAAAATTGAGTGTTTTGGCTAGTCAGTCAATCGTTTTTACAGTCACTCAGACATCAGCTGATCTTTCTGGTGCATAAGTGACACAAATTTATGAAAATTTAACCATTGGTCTGTAGGGTCTGGAATCTAATTCTTGAGTCTACTGCTTCACACACACACACCTCACTCCCCCATCATCCCTGTGCCGTGCTCTATCATTCCGCCCAACCACATAAAATATTCAATGGTCTTTTTTTCTTTTGCCAAATCAAATGACAGAAATTATTTTGAAGATGGTTGAAATTTTATGTCACTTATGTCTCCACTAATATTTCAAGCATACACCCCTCATCGATATCCGTATTTCAATTCCTGGATCCCATACTTCTAAAAACATTCCATTGATTTCACGAATATCCCAAATTTTTTTCCACATTCACATCACAGTTATCACAAAATCTAATTATATTTCGATCACCTTACTTCCACATTCTTCCTCTCCCCATCATATTTCCTAGTCACAATCCCTTCCATTTAAGTCCTTATTTTTTGACAAATATTCATTTCCAAGTCCTTGTGTAAGTCTCAGACACCTCCTACCACATCATCACCACTGTTATCCCTCATCCACATTTTACCACACTTACCACCACCCCGTAATAACCTTTCAACCCTATACATTCAAACATATATTTAAGACGAAAATCAACAAATGTTTTATTCAACTCACCTCACCTTACCATCCTACATTCTGAACCACTACACCACTCACAACTAGATGCCTTTTTCACCGTCATGAAAAATGTCAGTGTTTACAGGTTTTCACACTCTCTTGAGAGTATGCTTGCAGTTTTCCCTAAGAGGGATGATCTTAATATTCGGCACTTATTTAAGTTTCTGAGTCAGCTAGTAAAAATGTAGGGGGAAGTCCCCTAGTGGCGGACGCGTAAGGTTTTCAGACAATAAAAAAACATGCTTCGAGAAATTACCTTTATTTATGAATTTACTACGTCAACAAAGTTTAAAATCAAAATAAATTAACAAAAATGCAACTTCTGCATAAACAAACTTAAAAACTTAAATCACACTTTGGTAAAATAAGTTGTAATCACTGCAAGGGGCACCTAGTACCGGACGAACCTAACTTAGAGACCCCAGCGCCGGACATCTTCAAAACATCGTGCATTGATAGCATATGTAGGCAGCTGAACATTCTGGGATGTATGCACATGCTTCATGAGCCCACCCACGGCAGCTGGAGCACTGTATCCAGTCTTCGTCGTGGTCCTCTAAGAACACTACGCAAGTAGTTCCTATTTCAGATATTTTAGTTAATGGTTTCTTGTTCTTTGCTTTATCTCCACTTTTTCCTTTGGCCTTTAAACTTTTGGTTTGTTTCCTCTTCTCTTGTAGAGCTGTTCTAAACTTATTTCCCATTCCGTTCATTTTGTCCGTAACGTTCTTATTATTCTCTTTTTCTTCAACAGCAATTTTGTATGGTGATGAAGTTATAATTTCACTTTTTTCACATTTTCTCTTCCGAGCAACTAATCGTTTTTTGGCAGCATCTGGCAATGGCGACAAACTATGGACAATCTGGACAACATCAGGATCAAAGCTAGTCTATGGCTTGGGACTGTTGATTGTTGGTGCTCTCAGCGATATGTCAGGATGTTTCTGTATGAAATAGTAGTAAAAATGCTTACCAGCAGCACATTTATCTTTATTAAATCGATAAGGAATCTTTAAAGCTTCAGCCAAGTGAAAAGATAACTTCAGAATCTCCTTTCTCATCAGCGGCAGATATCTATTGGACAAATATTTTATGTGTACCACTAAAACTTCTTCGTACTCGGATGAGAAGGTGTTAGTGAATCTACCGATATTTGGTTGCAACGTTACTTCTTGTCCACGGTTCAATAACGATGTTTTATCATGCAGAGTGCTTTTTGGAACGTTGTAGCGCGACGAAACTTCTCTCAAACTCATTTCTTTGGACAAAACCTTGTCTATCCCAGTTTGTAAACTTTGTTGGTCCCAATTTCCTTTCTTTTTCGTCTGTTACATTTCGATTTCTCTCCGTTCTTCTATCCTCTAAAACAACCCACAACAATTATTACAAAAAATATATAGAATTGCGAGAAAAAACAACTTCTTTACTGCCCGGCGTTAAGGGACGACTTTGTGTCCGGTACCAGGGGACAAAGAATCCCCAAAATTACGTGTTTTTACCAAAATCTGTTTAGAAATGAACAACATCTTTCACAAACTTCGAATATTTGTGGAACACAGCGTGTAATAATAATGACCATAAACACTTAAATACAAACACCTAGCAGTAACACTCATTTCGATCTTACGTGACGCAGTGTATTCCCGCGAAAAGCAGGAATCGACCGCTCCCACCATGGCCTCGCACGTCACTGGCAAACCGCGTCCCGCGGCCGTGTATCGCTACACTCCCCCGCGCCCCTTTTCTACGTTTTTGAAACGAACGCGTTGCGACTTGCCGTGATAGTTCGAGTGTCCAATACTAGGTGTCGTCCGGCGTTACGGGACTTCCCCCTAACCATTAGGAAAAATTTATGATAACCAGTTATAAGAAACATCTTTCTCATTTACCTATTCACACCTGAGTGGTCTAACAACTGTGGTAATAACCAATTATTACACTTTTTATCGGTAACACCAAGAAATACTTCATTTTTTATATGAGCAAACTCTAAGTTAATATTCGACTGGAATTGCTCAATAGATTGCAAGTAAATTCAGAAACTCTTGCTCACTAAATAGCTGAAATCTATGATGCTGCTGTGTTTTTGCCATTGTGTGTATCTAAGACTGAAATTATCTGTACCATTTTAGATGGTATGAATCCCACTGTGCGTTCACATTCCATTTTTCTACCATTCTACAATATTTTGCTGACTTTGGACTGTTTGTGCATAAACTGTACCAACTTAATTTTGCTACCCATTCTCGTGGGAAATTCCAATATCACTTCGGAAGCCATTGTAATTAATTTCATAAATCTGAAGACAAAAAGTTTGATAACGTTGCTGTGACATTTAAATCACAGGAAGAGGATAAAAATGGAAAATCATGCTACTATTGTGAAAAAATTCGTAATTTAATTTCTGAGTGTACATTACTGCTGAAAAACAAAGCTCCTGAAAAAATTTACATAGGATGACGGTCTGAATACGAGAAGATTGAACCACTTAAAAATAATTTTGCATTAACAAGAAATGTTTAAAGGAAATTAAATCTGTGAGCTCTGCAAAATATGGGTGTGTCTGAAAGAGTGAATCTTTGTTAACTGTGTGCTCGAAGCAAGCTAACAAATTTATTTAATATCTTTTGGTATTTTAGAGCAATGTTTGTAGAAAATATTTTTTTATATAATTTGACCTTTTCTGTATTCCAAGACAGGTGATACCATGTTATAATTGTATATTGATGCATTTACTAAATTTGTATGGCTTATTACACTGCGCAATGATGCTTCCAGAACTATGATCTCTGCATTAAAAATGGTATTTTCTATATTTCTGCAACTCTATACGTTATTGTGTCAGAACATGGTACACAGTTCAAATATTAACTTAAAAAAAAGCATGTGCTTCACTAATGGTATCCAAGATGTTATCACCACACATTACTAACCACAGTCGTTTTATTTCGGAGTGCTTCAATAGTAACCTCCATACAGCACTCATTGCTTTCTATGCTAACTGCCAGGATAGAAGGGATCATAACCCGGAATGGTTTAAATTGGCATTTAATTATGAATTCAATGAGAGACTCAAATCAACCCCATTTAAACTGATGTTTTCCTAATAACCAAATACACCTCATTCCATCTTTGGTCACTTGATGAACATTAGCCTGACGATCATATGGACATAATGATAATTTAGAAAATAGGGCTTATGAAGTTGAAGTTTTCATATGACAAATCTGAAAGGAAATACGATAAGTATCGAAAAGATAATCAGTTCAGAAAAAGGGATTTTTAGTTGTGCTGTGCACACACTTTGAGTAAAGTCATTGATAAGAGAGCGGCTAAACTCGCCTATCTTTGGATAGTTCCATATCAAATACAAATTTCCTTAGTACAGTTATCGTTGAACTTTGTGACCCTGTTAATGGGTAGTTCGTGCGTCAGGCCCACATCTTCCAGTTAAAGAAAATTTCCCCCAACCACTAATAGGTTAGTTTTGCCGAGTGTTTGTGTGTGTTCTCATTGATGGCCATACGGAATGATCATACACGTGGCGGTTTTACCTTTTATCTGTTGCATGCATAACATTTATGCTGCAGCAAATCAAAGCAAATAAAAAGAGGCGAAGCTGTATTCTTCTTATAAACAAAAAAAAAATGCTTACTTAAAGAGTACACTAATGATCATGTTTCTTAGTTTTAGGGGTACCCAAGTATTTAATTGTAAGCTTGTATATGTTATAAATGCACATTTATCAAATAAAATATACGCCAAGCGATGAGCATAAATGTTGTATTTTTTGTATTGTTGTTGCGTTTTTTTATTGTGTTTGTTCTTGCTTACTGATATATTTTGTATACTTTGGTAAGTACTTATATTTGATCAATATTTTGTGTTACTGATTTTGACCAAGTGTAAGCAGGAGTGAATTGAAACACCATAGTGCCTGCATTCGAGCGGTGAGTTTGTACAATTTACAAACATTTTGGGTAATTTCTATAGTATTAATAATTAATTTTATCAAATTTATTACAGCAATTTTTGGACTTTAATTTTAATAGGTAGGATTATTTGTTATTAGAGATATAGTAATATTGTTGGATTTTATTTATTTAAATTGTATTCAGGGCCTCCCTATGTCCATACACAATTGCTAACTGCATTATATGAGTAATCCCCGCCGAAGATACTGGCTGTCGCCATGCTGTTTCATGTGCTTGCAGCAAAGCCCGTGTAACTTTTCACCAGATGCTAAGAGATAGTTGGCCCATTCCTTTCTTGCGTATTTTACAAGATATATGCTGTACCCTTTTAATATCACACGCCTGAGCCGTGATTTTCTAAGACATCTACATTTTCCCTGTGGTCCTACATACAAGCAGCACAGGACTGTTGTTTCTGTATGCCATACCATCTAGTGGCAATTTTTGAAGTTAAGTCATGACCAAACATGCATGGTTGGCATTAATTATAGTGTTCATTCGACCTTTAAACATTTTATATGTTAAACGCAGACTTACGTAATGTGCATTTCGCACTGGTTTATAAGTCAGGCTGTAATCATTTTTGATATGCAGTTTAGTTACATATGGCAGCGGAAATTTGATATTTAATGAAGTAGTGGAAGTGATATTAGTTTGCTGTGTTAGTTTACATTCGTCGCCTCTACTGCATGTAGGTGTTTCGATGTGAGAAGTTTTCATTTCCTGCGGTTCACAATTTGAAGGTTAGGAATACGATTTAATTTTTGCAGAAAACTAAGTTATAAGGCCGGATCAGAGGTTGGCGTTTTCAGTTACCTTCTGTCTCCCCGCTCATTTTTTTCCATAGCGGAATATTGTTTCCTGATTTCCACTTTCCTTCTCTGCTACTTTTGGCTTCTCAGCATTTTTCAACTATAATATTATTTCAACATTTCTTTTTCCGTAGTAATGAACGTTCCCAAAAATATTTTTAAGTCTGTGAAGTTTAATTGAAGAATGATAGTTTTTGCATGTCTTGCAAGTTATGGGTTATAAATATCTCGTCTAACAGACTTTTGAAAATGTTCACAATTTCTTTTCCTTTAACAAATTATTTTATAATGTGTTCTGAAAGTTAATCACAGTATGTAAAGTGTACCCTCTTTCACATGTTTCCTCTTTCTTTTCACTTATTTGTTATATATTGAGTTTCAAATGTTTCTCATATTTTTTATAAATGTTTTGCTCACACCAATTATAATTTGTAAACTTTTGTATTTCCATCAAAAATATTTGGTGTGAAACGCACCGACTCGTGACATTTTATTTACAATTAAAATTTACTTTCGGTAATGTTGAATAATTTAACACAGGGTCATTTTCCTCTTCCACCACTTTCACCCAGCATTCAAACGTATTCTTGATAACTTTTGTGGTAGAATATTTAAGTAACAAATGGCAGAAAATACTTGCTGGAAACAAAAGTAGGCTGAGAAATAAAGCTTAACTTTCAACTAGTTTCAAATGCATTCGTTTCTTAATGAACTTATTTTTAAATTAAACATTTATCTCGAGATAGTAAACAAATATAATTTACAATAAAACAAATACATGACTCAAATAAATAAGAAAAGAATCGTGTGAAGCAAAACAAATAAATTGTTTAAATTTTGCAAAAAAAAATGTGAATACTTTCACCACACAGAAAAGAGATGTGTTATTTTGATGAAAACCACTACAACCATTTCTCAAAATACTGAAACAGTCAAATGTTCATCATAAATAAAGAAAGAGCGAAAATAATATTACTCACACAAATGCAAACATTTACACGAAACTGAACTAAATCAACAAATACTTGAAAAATGGAATAATGAATAATAACTAATGTTATGTTTTAACATAAACTGAAGAATGCATAGAAAATATTCAATTTAGTGTTAATTACGGCATTGAGCTGTAAAATTGAAAAAAATTTGGAAACTCATGGACAGGTAATAGAAATACAACCTAAGTAATCAGTAGTAGGAAATGAACTGAGGGCTTCGGGTGCATAGTAGTGTCCATCTTGGATGTCATCAATGCCACCATCTTGGATGATGTCATAGTGGCCATCTTGTATGTCCCTGACGTAGTCTTTTCGCTTCCATTTTGCTAATTAAGACCACATTAATTGCCTACACACACTAATTGCAGGCACACAATTGCATGCAAACATTAGTTGCCTTTATATGCGAATTGTTCACACATTCTAATCATCTGCCACAATCTTGTCTCTGCAATCTTGCCTTCGTCTCCGATGTTGTCCGCTAGAGTGCACCACAGGCATTCGCAATCTTGCCTCTGTATGTGATTTTGTTTGTTAGAGTGCGCATATAGTTCCTGTCATTTTCATTTCTGAATGCTTAAGGTCGAATTTCGGTGCTTAAGGTCGAATTCCGATGTATGTTAGGCGGGAATCTCGCCCTTGCAGTCGTGACTCAGTGCAAGTAGCTCAAAAATTTTGGAAGCTTGTGGTTTAGATCTGGCCACCCTTGTATCGAAAGTCGGGCATCTTGACCACTAGACCACTGAACCATGAAGAAAAGTCGTGGTCGAACATGGTGTAAACATGCCTTCGGCCATACGTAAATACGAAGGCATTTAGATAATTTATTCATAATAGACGTCACTCTAGCGCAGGAAGTACAGCAGTACTTTTGACATATGAATAAAGGCTGTGGCCAGGCAGTTCTGCCAAAATAGCCGATACATAATTACCATCAGTTTTTATAAACATATATAAAATTATTATGGAAAATACTGCCATGAATGAAATGTGGTATGCACATCACAGTGCTCCTCCAACACTCGAAATAAAGATACATACATAATTTTCACTGGTAACACAATGTATATAAAATATTATTATATAAAAACTAAAAAAAAAAAAACAGGAACATGCAAGCAAGACATGCGACAAATCACCGAAAGGGTATTCATAAGAAGAATATGAATACTTCATAAACATTGTGCATGCATCTCCATTACTGAAAAAATATGTATATGTTCATAATTCCCACTGGTCCTAATATGTGTATATTAAATTGTATATTTAAAGAAACTCGAACATTAATTCACAAGAAGAATTATATACATTAATTTATTGTTTAAAGGGAATGTGACATACACAAGACTTCTCAATGAGAGGTTTATGATGCCATCAATGCAGGATATTTCAAATAGAATAATGTTGGAAGCATACATAGCAGGTTAACAGTAAATGGTTATGACCACGGAAAATAGAGTTGATAAATACATAAAAATATGCGAAGCGTAACAATGCACACACACATACATTTCAACTAAATTGATAAATAAGATGTCGAGGGGAGACATGGGCAGAATGCAAGGAGGGTAACGATAATATCTGTTATATCGTACACATAAAGGAAAATATTTATAAACACTCACCAGCGATGCGCCCCTTTTCAAGTGCCGAGCACTGTATGTCACTTTAGGTGGCACCATCATCATACTCAGCGCCAACATCAATTCCAGTGCCATTACTACCATCTTCCTCGCCACCCCTGCTGGGGTCATCGTCTTCAACGGTATCATCGTCATTTCCACTGCCGCCAGCAGGATACTCCGCAAAGTGGCGGAAGATGCCGGTTAGTGGTTTTACGGCTGCGCGAATGGCATACATCACACGCAAACATCATCTTATGTCAAACGAGCCTTCGCATCGACAGGTTCGCATGCGAGGAAGCCATCTCGTGACGACTCCACAGCCAGATGAGTGTAGTGGAGTTTGTCAAGGATGCCTATCTGCACTACATGAAANCCCCACATTCAGTCGAACGCACAGAATAGCAAGTGGTGCTTATAGCAAGTGGTGCTTGGCATCACAGATTATGTCACCAACATCAAAGCCACCAGCATTGTCAGTATCGTCAACATCGGCGACAATGTGTAAGCACCAACATTGGTTACATAACCTAAATCACGCAAGTCCGCCACATCACTATATATGCCTTGTGTGACAGGCTTGAATGTTTCTGGCTCAGACGACGCAGGGGATGGAGCATCTTCGACCTCTGTCGAGACCTCCAATGGTGTCATGGTGAGGGGTGCGCACCGAAGCATCGGTGCCATAGTAGCGATGGGCCGTACCACCACCCACTGCAAGCCTATTGGAGACCTCGAAATGAGGCACAAGGCGTCCGGCAGCATCGAAAGGGACCATTAATAAATGTCATACGGCCTCACTGCCCACCCGTAGGCTCGCCCCTCTGGTGCCCGACACGAGGTTGGGACTGTTGTGTTGTCGCTGTCATCACTGTTGTCATTGTAAGGCTGCTATGGGGATACAAACAACCCTGTAGCGATAGCTCAGTGCTCGCCAGGCAACAGTTAATAAGAGGCTCCGTCTTCAGCAGCATCCAGTGCATTCAAGAGTTCGTCATTGATGAGCTTGTTGGCTGACCTAGTGAAACGAAATGATTGCGAGACCATGTGGTGGCGAGTAGTTGAACGAGAGGGTAGTTTTCCACTACCCCTTAGCATCAACCAGTCCAATGTGAAAAAAACTATGCAGTAATAAAGATATATCACATTCTTAGGCTAATGGGATAACTATCTCGAACACGAAAATAACCTGCTCGCACCGGTACAACTTGACATAATAGATAGATTCCATGCCGCGGCTTGATAGAAAGGTAGTAATTTTCAATTGACTATGTTTGTTAGCGAGGTAGGGTCCTGAATACTCTGCTCCTAAGCACTGCAGCCACGAGGGACACATTTATATCCACCTCTCCACCAGTCTGATACAATGAGGTTTGCAGTAGATGACTAGCAACTTTATACATTTATTAAAAACATATGTAAATTTAACAGTATTTTCAATTAGAGTAACATAATAAATAATATGTTCAGCATAAACCAGGTATAAAGTTTATAAAAAATTAGTAATGTTAGAATAAAAATATGTATTAAAAAAAACAGTTGTTTACATATTATAAGAACACAGCTCACAGTCTTAATTTTCAAGATTATCTTCCTCTTACAATGGGATGAATGACTCCGGACCACAAGGTTGCTTGTATCCATTATTTATCAGCTGTCAGTTTTCGGTATCTAACCGAAGAAGGATTCCTGCCATCGCGTTTCTGTCTGCATTCCTAACCGCGGAAACTGCCACTATGTTTCGGAAATGAACTCATAAGGTCTTGGTACTTTTACTGGGTTTGTCTCGGGAATTTACACATGAAGTTTCGGCTCACGACTCGCCTTCTCGGGGAATGGCGTCACTCGGACTGGGGCTACCACTTTTTTCCGGGAATTTACTCATATTCTCGGCACTGTTCTCGTCACACGACTGTTTACTCCCGTTTCGGCTTCATCTATCTCGTCTCGCGGCTGTACCACCGAACAAGTCCCATCTCGGCTGAACAACTGACTGCGAACAACTGATTGTACATTACTGCCTGGGGCCGGTCCCGAACTCCAGCCTGTTGATGAGATTGCCTCTCGCCTAACTGCCTTCTCTGTCTCGTTCACGACTGCCGATGACAACTGCCCGACGATCACTGACTGACTACCCACGAATGAATAATCATGACTGAATGCTCACAACATAATGCTTGGGGCCGGCCCCGAACTCCGGCCCGTTGATATGACTGCCTCTCGCCTAACTGCCTTCTCTGTCTTGCTTCGCGGCTGAACAACTCCTCTCGAATGAATGCTCACGACTGACGACAACTGAATGCTCACGAACCTTGGCTGCTCCCGAATTTAACCCGCCTCTCGATATATTCAAATTGGCTGTCAGCAGATTGTGTCGACAGAAACAGGGACTTCCCAGGCGTAACTCGCACGTTTTTTTGTATAGGATTTTGGTCTCGTCAGCGACTCCCTCACTCAAACTAGGGGTGGAGGGAGGGGTGCGGCAAGCGTCTCGGGGGTTCCTGGCAGCTGTGTCGGCACTAATTTGGGCCGGGGGTTACCCTGTTTCCTTCGCCAAGGGCTTATATCAGCTAATTTTCGGGGCTTTCCCTGTTACCTTCGGCTGTGGTTCATCCCCTCGTATTTTTTATACGGCAGGACTTCCCAGGGGTTATTTCTCAGGGTATGAATACAGCGCAATTCCTATCCTCTGTACCAGCCACGCGTCACCACTGTGCATGAGCTCTCCCCCCAAGCCAGTCTCTTAGTTGTTCGGTAGTCCTGTATTGCGCAAAACAGTAGTTACTGCAGAATATACATATTTTCTTCTCTTTGTTTTTACAGGTAAAGCCCACACATACTTGTTGAAACAATCTATTACAGAATGCGTTTGAGACCATTATTCGCTTGTGCACGTGGAATGATCTCTACTGAATCATTTTGCTTGAGGTTACTTTTACTAAACAACAATACTTTTCACATTGGATAACTTCACCTGACAGGCTTGAGGTTCACGAACAAAGTCCGCATGAATCATTACTGTATGTACCGGTCCTCGCGCAATTCCTCAAAAAAATCAGTTTGTTTGTGTGGCAAGTACTAACCACTTTTGGATACGCAACTAGCAGATACAAATAATACACAAGTTCATTAGCATCATTCAAATAAATATGTTCTCGTCAACTGTAACAGTTTGTTTTACAGCGAGAATTCATAGTCAGTTTAGGTTTAAACAGTAAGTCGTAGAGGGTTGGAGATGCATGCATAGCTTTGTAACCGATTTGTATAGACATTATAGGCAGACAAAATTGGTTATTTCCTAAGAACCATTTTTATTTCTTCTATAAATGCCATAAGTTATGTAATTAAACTTTGTTTGGTAAAGAATTAATTAATTACATACAGTCGTACTTCGCAAATCGAACTCTCCTTTTTACATCTCTTATGAGATAATGGTAAATTATCTTCATCATCAGAATTCATTGCCAGAAGTAACTTTCACTTCCTCTTGGCCATAGTTCCATGTTCAGTTTAATTGGGGAATGTATTTGTCCTACATTATCAAAAGGCGAGGGAATATGTTTGAAAGCTTCTTCGAAACGTGTCTCACACTCCAGCCATACCCATTTAAGTATTAATATTTACCACGTATTTTCTCGATAACTTGTAATTTTTTCACAAGCATCTGTCACCGTACTTTTTTTTACAAAGTAGTTATTTCCACAGATTATAAAACATTTTACTATTTAGGCGCGGCCTTTTTTTTTGGTTTAATGTATCCGTGGACCGAGGCCCTCTATATACATCATTTACATGCTGTATGGGAACTGGATTTATGCTGTTCTTAAAATTATCATCGGATTTAATTTTACATTGGATGATAGCATCTGGAATATGAGTGCACTGTTTCCATATGAATATGACATAATTCATGCCAGACTATTCCATTTCCTACAGCATCAATTTTTGCATTTGAAGTATTGCGTTTGTTCATACCAGTTGCCAGTAGATGGAGATGAGTTTCAGTTTTAGCAGATGTAGTTTGCATTGCCATCAATGGTCATGAAGTTTCCGATCTGATTGACCATACATATACCATATTAACAATATCACCACAGTATTTCTGCTCTCCCACATATTTAATAAGCTTACGACCAGTGCTACAACTTCCATCACAGGTAGAAGTAAGATACCTATATGGTGGGCATTTCAAACTGCTATGTCCAAACTCTGAAATGGTGTAGGCCATCGTTTGCTGACGTACGATTATAAACTGCTCGAAACATTGACGATTCCAACCTTAAAGTGGCAGGAAATATTTAGCTATCACAAGGAAACAGTGTGGGTCTTCCATCATTACAGACACTTATACTGAAAACATGTCAAAGAGCATGTCCGTCGATATGTGGTAAAAAAAACATAATGGTTCAGGTCATCCATTTGGAATAGAACAAGAAAATTAGCATTGTCGGGCAGTAGCTGTATAGGCAGGTGCGAATAAGTTTGACACAGGAAAATATAATCCATCGATAAAAGTCATCTTATGCTAAAATAATGCTGCACAGACGACTACATCTCGCATGCGACTTCGTCGAAAATATATTTGGAGTTGGGTTCAACCTAATAACGTGGTACAACCTTATTATTGTCGCTGTATGGGAAATATCGCATACTATAGACAGCGTGTAGAATTTAGGTGCGGTGTTGGTACTTTCGCTGCTGTAGTGATTTTGAGTAGAGATAAAGATTCTTAAACTAAAGATCATAAGATTCCTCCATAAAACTGAGAAACAGGCATATTTTCCCACAGTTAGATGGACCGACCACGATGTGACACACAGTGTTCAGTAGCAACTCTCTGTGTAGCGACTCGCACAAAACCACCTGGTATTACACACTGATGTGGACAGGAGGTTAATTAATGCCTTGTTGAACTATCTCTATGTGACTGATATGCGAACAGATGAAGCAGCAGCACTTATATATTCTGACAAGATCCGGTGAATTAGGAGGCCTTACTCGAGGTTCGATGTACTAAGTAGCCATGGAAAAGGTCCATTGAAGTGGATGTTCCCATCATGAAAAAATTTATAAAGTAGCTGTATATTGCAAGTTGCATTAGTACACCATAAAGCAATGTAGGAGTAAGATCAAGAATGGGCATGGACTGGTGAATATGCTCATAACCTTACCTTCGAGGCGCACACTCCTTAAAACATTTTCTGTTGAGGCGGCACAAGAATAACTCGGAGATTGGCCAATGGAGACATCCCTGTCAATTCTTTGGACGAGGTGTGCAAGAAACACGATGTCGTAAACCCTTCGAGAAGTATGTTTCACGAGTATTGAGCTATCGATTCCATACTCGGATACAAAGCAAATAATGTTAACAAAATCCAAGTTCTGAGATCGACTAGCCACCTGAGATGTTAAAAAAATTATGACAAATAATAAAAATAGTTGGATGGGGTTATGGTTTGAAGAAAGAAGGAAATGGAAGACCCAGAGGAAAACAAGCAGAAGAGAAAAGCAAGGTGGCTTTCTATCATTCATACTACTGGACTGTAATGATACATGGTGGATTGGCCAGCATTGCAAGAGTGGTGAATACTGCCAAAAGCCAAGGAAAACAATTGGTCGAAGCGATTCGATACAATAGGCAAATGAAAGGGATCGTCAGTGGTAAAAGAACAGTGGGGAACTTTACCTAAGAGTATACTGTAAGGGGTGAGGAGGGGAAAAGAGAACAACATGCAAAGGGACAGTCTTAAAATCATTACCTAAATGCCCTCTCACAATCATTGGCACACAAAAGTTCGCATGAAAATTGAAAAAACCAAATTTATATGGAGTGTTGATGTGCTAAATTGTGTCTCATAGCCCGAGAAGTTCACAGTGTTATCGTACATTTTAATACCAATCGAGGCTCAGGAAGTGACTAGACTGCTTACGAATGTGAAGAAACAAAGCGGAATACTTTGACAGCTACGAAAATTATGAGTGCCTACAGAACTGAGAAAGTATTTCCGAAGTGTGAAATTAAGTTATAACCATATAGCCGAGCAGCTGCCGAACGAGTGGAACTGTGGCCACTCGTGCCTATGGTTCCTTTCGAACTAGTTAAACAAATTAAAATGAATGTATGATACACTGTATCTAAGCATTTTTTATATAGGTGTGTTACTCTGATATTGATAGGCAGCAGCATGGAACTATGCTCTGTCCATTTTCCCCAGATGAATTTGAACAGATCGTGGTTCATTGTAGTCATAGATTTTCCAACTTACCTTTCTGTACCGAACACTGATGAGTACAATTTTTTTATCTGATACATTAAATACGACAGCACCACTGGCAAAGTACACATACTGATGTGATCATACGAAATTGAAGATGTAGCCAAATACCTTAAATGGTCACTGGAGCCTGAAGTTACAGTTGTACTGTGCGCAATGCTAATACTCTGGAAATTGAAATACACTCTTATTTAAAATCATTTTCATGNAACACTGATGAGTACAATTTTTTTATCTGATACATTAAATACGACAGCACCACTGGCAAAGTACACATACTGATGTGGTCATACGAAATTGAAGATGTAGCCAAATACCTTAAATGGTCACTGGAGCCTGAAGTTACAGTTGTACTGTGCGCAATGCTAATACTCTGGAAATTGAAATACACTCTTATTTAAAATCATTTTCATGCAAAGCAATACCCTCGTTACCATGCTCGGATTTACAAATACGATTTATGAAGCAAATGAAACATACGAAGCCACACTCCCCATTATAATCTCCGCCTCTAATGTTATAACAAAAAACTGTGTTTTGGCCACTAAATCTTATCTCACCAGTAAGTCAAGTAAAAAAAAACACGAATTTGCAAACTTGGTTCTACCCAGTTTTAGGCGAGTTGAGGTACCAAAGTTTCTAATTTATGCACTGGTCGTGAAATAATAATTCAAAACAGCAGACAGTGGTAAACCGAAAGTGAGTACGATTCCAGCACCCATATTGTTAAAACCAGAAAATATCTGTTTCCTTAAAAGTCTGGGACTTAAGGTCAACAAAATTGGTTAAGGGAATGTTAAATGTGGAAGTAATTTTAAGATTTGAAGATGCAATTACTAAGGCCGAAGTCCATGCTTATATGATCTACCCGACAAGTCCGCATGTACTTTCGTTTGAGGTTCGAATACCAGTGCAAAACAAAGATATTTACAGTGTGCTCTGTAATTCATACTTTAGGTTCCGTAGAATGATTTTCAAGGACGATAGAGTAATGTCGGTAACAACCCAAATCACCAGAAATTGTGTATTGCACGTGATAAATAGAATCGCGTACGAGCAGAATGGGTGCGGGGTGGATGCAACAGGAGGTGTTGGAATTATGGCTACTCTTAAGAATTATCCTTCTCTTATACATAATCAATGTACAGCAGTTAAACGTCCAGCTGGGGAATTGAAACGGACTATAAGGTACCTATGTATGATGATGGTGAAAAATTAGAAGTCTGCATTCTATTAACCAAGAAATACAAACACATTATTATTAATTCCAATTCTGTTATCCAACATGTAAACTAATGCGATCTTGGTAATTGCTGTTCGACCAGGAGCTACCGTACTGACAATATGAACCATTCTGTGGCTACATGCACATTTGCCGGTGAAAATGTCATAGGAGGTGAAATATTTTAAATATGCTGAGAAAGGCAGAAATGTCGATATCGCTTTCCGTACTTGGAGATTGGCAACATATTCGAGTGTGCTCCACTCCGTTGGCGTAAAATAGAAGGAAATGACCAGCTTTACCAGCAAGAAATAAATGTGCATAACAGTTGAATTACATACAGGAAAACCAAAAGTTTTTATTGCAGATCACGCAAAATTGAACCACATAAAAATAAAAAAAATTCCAAATATTTCTCTACATTGAAAACTATCCATACAGTGAATACAAGATAAATTTTACAACGGTTCGTTTAATTTGCCGTATGAAATGAATTCCAATTTTTAGAAATAATTATATAGTTTAACATAATCATTAACATTATAACCAAGTGAATTCATTAGCCCTATGCCTCTTTGGGGTTTTAACTTAAGCAAACAGGACGATAAAATTAACGCGGGTGTAGTTGACTGTAGGATTTAAATTACTGCTGCGGAGAATTTCTCGGCCAATACCCAAGTTTATGGCATTATTATAGATTGCTCATGTACAATGTTCTTGACAGTTGAGTTATAATAATAACAAAAAAAGTAACTACTGTCTAGTCATCATCCAACTGCTGCCATTTCGCTATCGTCCAGGGCTGTACATCACAGGGCGTGTTCATTGCCAAGGAAATTGGCATAGCATATAGGTATAGTAGCATAAAAATATATAAACTCCTGCTACCATTTATGTGGAGGCTGCTCGATAGAAAATGTAAAGTAACATATACATGGCCGGAAAACATATACCACCGAATCAATTGGGAAGATGGCGATGTGGAGTACGATAAAATATACAGTTTAATAGCTTATTTGATGAGCATTGAGGAGGAGAGTGTGGTTTTACTGGCAGGGCCAGAACAGAAACGATGGCTGGGAATTTATTACCGCAGTAACATAAAAATATGGGATCAGAAGACAGTGTGTGGCTGTCAATTATTAAAAACATTAATAGTGCAGTACACTTAAAACTTAACATTACTGTGCTGCATGCAGACAATGTTTGTCATATCTGCGCTTCAATTTAACCGTCTACAGATGTGGTCCATGGTGCGAAATTATGTTATATAGAGTGGTGGTGAGATGTATCCCACAGGGGGTATAAATTCGGAGGTGGAACAGTGGTAAAATTTCAGTAATATACATATTCTTAAGTGCACAACTTTGCATTGTTTATGTGTGTGTCTCTCCTGCTCCCTTTCACTTGACTCAGCTCAAGTATCAGTAAAAAGGCTGCCATCATGAACGGGCCAATAACAAAACTGAGTGGTTTCAAAACAATACAGGAAAATCAACGATATGGAGATCGTGAAGATAAATGCCGCATCTGATTTCATGATGAGTGACACAGCTTGTGGTATGTGTGACATGCATGTTAATGCAGAATTCTGGGTACATTTACCGAAACTGTAAATACAACAGGTTATGATGAACGACATGGAATTGCTTAATGAGACCACTGTTTATGTGGCATATGCCCAAGAGCAAAATTCAGTTGGCCCACTTGCGCAAATCTGCTTGTACACTAGCAAACCCATAAATGGTTTTGATAATCAGTCAAACTCTGTAATGCACCCACACATGAACATGGCCCACATGATGTCATTTGACTGTTGTGTGCAGTTGGCGACATCTTGACCACTGTTTAGATAACTTCCATGAAGTAAAATACAATCTGCCCATAAGTAGCCAGATACTGCGTAGCCAACTATACCCCGGGCATGCCAGCACCATTAGTTGGTGATGAGTGAGAGAAGTGGCCCACTGGCTTACAGCTTCTGTCCTACCATAAATTAACCTACTGTTTACAGCAAAATTTCGTCAGATATCTGTTTGCAAGCATATTGTTGCAAAACTAATAACCACTTGTAGCTCAGCTATTTGCCACTTACTTTCAAAACCAAAAATAATTAAATTTCGCACAAACCAAAATTTTTTAACTTTCCATCTTCATATGTGTTATCTTTAGCATTATTTCACAACTTATAAATTTCTTTAGAAGAACGTGGATTTGAACTCGCAACCCTCATGTTCACATTCTATAATGGTACTAACTACTCTCCAATTTAGTCGTACACTTTTCAGACATAAAATTTGTATTATTAACATGGTTAAAGACACAAGTTCTGTTATTATCATAAGGCAATACTGGGTTTTTATGTTTTGTTTGAAAGAGTAGTATTTTAGTTTCAGAATACTTTCAGAAAGCATTTAAAATGCAACGAAAAGCATGTTTTATATGTTAAGATTTGTAGAAAATAATTGTTCATATTACTAGTAATGTCTCAAGATAATGTTACTTCACATCTGCAGAAAATAAAACAAATTAAGGAAATTCACTTATGCTATTTGCTATTTCACATAATATAGTTCCATGCCATAAATGGCCCATAAACTAGCTGATAATGTTTCTTCAATAGTAGGCAACAGTTGTCATTCCACAAATAGTCCCTAAGCATGCTGTTATTATACTCCCAGCAGTAAGCAATAGATGGCATTCTGAAAATGATGGCCCATTAGCATGCTACTAATTCGTCCTTAGCAGTAACAGTTGGTATGCCATGTGTGACCCACAAGATTGCTGCTAATATGTACCCTGCGGTAAGTAACAGTTGAAATGCCATAAATGGCACACCAGTTTACTGCTTACATTTTTCCAGCAGTAGGGAGCAGTTGGCATGCCGTAAATGGCCCGTAAACTTGTGCTAATAATTCCCAGCAGTAGGTAACAGACAGCATAATGTCTATCGTATGCTAGTGGGGCTTCTTTTGAATTCTAACAATCGTTGTGAGAGTACTGGCCCAAATCAAGATTATTTAAAACAAATAGGTAATGTCACTTTTAATTATATGACATGATTGTCAACCATATAAGAAATACTGAAAGCCATAAATGTGAACGTTTGCCACCACTCCCAACATATGGACAATAGTTAACTGCTTGTTGCTTGCTGCTTGAGTGGTGGCACCGAGTCACTCGAAAATGGTATATACTTTCACATTTTAGAATTTTTATAAGTGCATACACCTCCCACGATGAAGTGTAAGATAAAACCATGATTTATTAACCTCAGAACGAATTTATCTCGCCATGCATGCACACAGTAAAATAATTCGCAATGTAGACAGCCTTCAATCTGTTGGACTTTGTTGATTACAGCGACATTACGAACGGGTACCGTCGTGTACATTACAATCCTGAGCACTGAGTGAATAACAAGAGCGAAGAGGAGTGTTATTTCTTATTCCTGATGCCGTGAAGTTTCGTTGTGCGCCTCATGTATTACCCGCGCCTGTGCTCGAGTCTGACCTGCGCCACTGCCGATATGTTGATTGGCGCAAACTATCAACAACAACCTTAATTATGTCTTACATAGAAAATAGCATATGAAGGTTATCAAAACCAGAAAATTAAAAAAATCAAGAAAACCTTCTCAGATGTTATTACAAACAAACTAGGCCATTGTTATATACATCCAGTAGTTTTGAAGTTAAAAAATAACGAACCAGTTACATCTGCGTCATGCAATGTGGCTTTACCTAAAGTGCTAACTTTTAAATATCTTATTAATGACTTGAAGGAGCAAGGAGTTGTAGAAGATTCCGTAAGTGTGTACTTTAGCCTTTGTTTCCTTTTGCCTGATAAAACACAAGGACATTATAAATAAATTTTTGATTACAGGAAAGTGAAGAATAAAATTTATTTAGATCCTTATCCCGTTTATTTAACTGAGACAGTATTTTAACATCTTAGACTTGCAAGATTTTTTAACTTTTTGCATTTGAGTTCTGCATTCCTTAAATTTGAATTGCACTCTAATTCCTGTGAGCCTCTAATTTTTAGAATGCCATGGAGGGTTATATCAGTGGTCAAGATTCCCTTAAGGCATAAATTGCAGCCCTAAGCTATGAGTCGGCTTTTGTTTTACATGTTAGAGTAAGTGAGTGAGTGAAAATATATGGGTGGCTCTACATCGAGGTCTTGAGGAACTATGGGGTTGAAGAGAGGAGAGTATGTAGCAGTGCCGGAATGAAAGGGTGGGGAAAACGGGAGATAACCGAGAAAACCCACCGACAAGCGGGATCGTCCGGCACGATTCCCACCTGCGAAAATCCAGGAGCAACCCCGCCGGGAATAGAACCCGATTCATCTATGTGAAAGGCGAGCAGTCTAACAACTTCAGCACCAAGGGCCCCCCCCCCATATTAGGGAAATATATATATGACTTTGTGTTCACACATATTGATGCTGTATGCATTTACAGTCCGTCGTTTGACGAACGTGTGGAACATATTAAACAATTTTACAAGCTTTGAGGAATGCTGGGTTATTTGTAAATACAGACAAAATTAAATGGGCCAAAATACATGTGAGGTACTTAAGGTTTATAATTTTTTTTGTGTATTTTGATGAACAATCTTGAGATCATTAAGGTGATAGTTAACTTTCTTGTGCCTAAAAATATATAAGGTGAAAGACGATTTTTAGGTATGGTTTCAATTCATGGTACATTTATTCAGGATTTTTCCAAGAATTCCCTTAAGTGAAAAAATTTACAATTTGTACGGGAACTTCAGCGACAAAAACTGTCGAAAGAGAAATTAACTAATCCTCCAGTTTTGTATTTGTCCGATTTCAAGGAAAATTTTTATTTGCATTGTGATGCTAGTTTAGTCTCCAGTGGATCAGTGCTGAGTCAAAAAAGGATTGGTTCGTTTGTTCCTATAACATTTGCTAGTGAATTGTTGACAGAAGCTGAGGGGAAATGTACAGTGTTTGAAAGGAATGTTTATCGTGTATTTGTAATATGGAGGGTTTCGACAATTATTTCGAGCATGCTACTTTTAAATTAAACATTGAAAATTAAGATTTAAGCTGGTGGTTGTAAACAAAAACAGAAAGATGTTTAGCCTATTAGCATGTCCTGTTATCTCGTTTCAAGTATAACATACATCATGTAAAGGGGAATAAGAGAGTGGCAGCAGATACCTTATCACGCATATTCTGTGAAGATGAATTTGAGGTGGTAATAAACTCAGAATATTTTAACATGGTAACCTTTGAGAGGAAAAAAGGGGATAAGGAAATGAGTAGGGATAGAGTAAAAAATGTATAAAATGTTTTTAAAGTATTTATAGATTTCAAAGAATAGCAGTCTAAAGATCCTGCGTGTCAACAAACTATGTCTCATATAAAATCGGTGCCTCTGGGTATGCGTTGAACAGAGGGTTTCTTGAATAGTGGTCTAGGAATTGGAAATGTAGGGTTTTTGCACCTGTTAAATTGCGCCCCATTATTTTTAACTATAAAAATAAATCGTTTTATTTGTGGACACACAGGAAGAGATAAGACCATTGCACGTATTTCTTAAATATTTACATGCCCAGGCTTCCGTAAGAATTTTGAGGAAGCGGGTATATTTTTTGTTACTGTTCCCTTGCCACGCACTCTTATAGGTATTTGTACACTTTATTTGTTGTATATAGTTTCAGTAAACTTTGTTTTTTATTCACTCTTCGTAGCATGAAGAAAGATACATTTTTTAAAGCGACTAAAAACCTTTTATCTTCTTTTTTTTTTGGGTCTCCTGTAGTTGCAGTGTGTGTTAAAGCCTATTTTCCCCTGACTATTGAGATATAATGTTTTGTTGGGGTGTTAAAATGTTGCTAACCTCTCCTTATTGCCCCACGCTAATTTGGTTGAGAGTTTCACCCGTAACGTAAAAATTGCGTTGCGGAGTTTCCAGCTAAGCATTCAAAGATAATGGCATGAGATTTTATAGAGTCTGCCATTATGTTGCAATAACATCATTAGTGACGGGAGTAAGCATACCCCTGCAGAAGATTTACTGGGTATGAAATTGTTAGATCCTTTGCTGAATACATGGTCTTTGCAGTCGTTCTGTTGGGTGAACTAGGATATGAATGAGGTACCTAAAATCTGGAAACTTGTGTCTCACGATTTTACATTTTATCTTTTAAAAAAAAGTGGAGCCTCGTATAAATGATAGCAGGAGAGATGTGAGCTTAAATGTGAGGCATTTGGTTTTGCTTCATACACACATTTTGAGTTCTAAGTTGGGCTACTTTAGTTCAAAGCTTACTCCGAAATGGGAAGGGATCATATAAGAATTCTCGGTTTAGACGCTAGTTACATTGTTGCTAGAAGATACAGTCTCCAACCAGACGATTTAAAGCCCACATAAGAGAGGCGAAGAAATATTTTGGGTGTGTACTTTGTCCCCCCTCCCTTAAACCTTTGAAAGTTTGTGAATATGTTTTAAGATGTACTTACTTGCATTTCTTAATTGCGCTCAAGCACTGATTTTCAAAACGGCGGCATATAAATAATTTAGTTAAATTTGTAATATGTATTAAACATATTACCCAAATTATCCAGAATTTTTATGCTGACAGTATATATTAGAACCATCCTATAGATAACCTCTTTCCAGGCATTTTTTACAATAGCGTGGAATCGGAAAATTTAGTTTTTATGCCATATCTCAGGAACCAATCTACCGATTTCTACCAAATTCTTCACACTTGTAGATCTAACGTAGGCTGCGTAAACTTATGTGTTTTAAGTGACTCATACAATTTTTTTTAAGTGGCTATGCGAATATTTCAGGTAAGGAAACCCTATTGAATATATTATACTGATTATGTCCCAAGTTGATACCCCGAATTCCACCACCGTAAAGCAGTTGATTGCACGCTAATTGATGGTCAAAGATTTTCTGGGTTAGATTTCCTGTACAGCACGTGTGTATTTGTAATTGTCTCAATACTGCTGCATACGTTTCAGGTCATATTTCGAACAATATTGCTGTGAATGGGACATACGTTATTGGGCCATCGAGAACCCACGATGGATTCGACAGGTGGACCACCAGCATCAATGAAGAGTTAACGTCTGTTGTGGGATGGTTGGCAATAATGTTAGAGGGCCTTATTATGTGAATGGTAATCGTAACGGCAGGGAATATGCCACTTTCACACAAACAATTCTTCCTGGCCTTTTGGAGGAGATACCTCTAAGGGACAGAATGATAATTTGGTACCAGCAAGATGGATGCCCAGTAAATAATGCGGTGTATGCACGTCGTGTTCTGCACCGACAATATCCTGGTGGGGTGATTGGTCGTGGAGGACAAGTTCCATGTCCTGCTCAGTCTCCCAACATTAACCCCCTGAACTCTTAACTTTGGGGTTACCTCAAATGCGCTGTCAATCGAGATATTACAACAACTCCAGAGAACATGCAGGAACGTATTGTGTGCCTGTAACGCTTTTCAGCAGGCAATACTTGAGGAATTAGTGTTGTAATTCATCCAACATCTGAATTTGTGTATTGCTGCCAATGGTGACCAATTTGAACATCTAATGTTAATGTTCTATTCCTCACTGTTCTCACATGGATATTACTACTAATAGGCAGTAAAGATTCCACTTTCTGTGTCGTATTTTATGTACATGTTATGAAAGTGTACATTCTGATACATGTTTAAATAGATCTTGACGAGCTACATAGATCGTTTCACCAATAAATACATGGCGCGATTAAAAAAAAAACTGATGTTATAACTTGTATCTCACAAATAAATAATGCTATAAGGCTGACTCCCCAGCAATATTATTTCCCCCTTCCAATTATACAATTTTTAATTAAACGCTTTTTCGTTTGGAGCCCTGGTACGGAATTATTGTAGGCGGTCAAAATAAACGGGACAACATATCTATGTACGTATTTATATACACATACACCTTACAAAGGCCTTCGAAACAAACACAGCAAAGGCAGCTTATAAGACTTACCTGGTACTAGAGAAATATCGTGGGACGAACAATATATCGTATATAGTACTTTTATTACTATGCTTTTAACTACATTCGTTGACCATTCATCTGAGAAAAAAAATCAGAAAAAACGTTCGGGTTGGTGATAGTTTTTTGTTGTGCCCATTGAGAGAACAAAACACCATATCATCAACGCCGAAGAACATGCAAATTTATTTTGGAAAGCTAAAAATTACTGGTTTATTCCATCACGCATATGATAGGTTGAATAAAAAATGGTGTTATATGCAGTGAGAGATACCTGTAAATGAATCAGAACAGAGAATACATATATTTTGCTTGAAGTGTGTTCCATTCTAAAAAACCGGCATTTAATTGTAATAGTTGATTTATTATCATTCATTTGTTAGATAAATTTTTTTAAGTGTATATTTCCTGCGCGTGTATGTATCTACAATCTTCATATTCCTCATACATATAATTTATGTTTACACTTTTTTAACAAGTGAGTGAAGTGAAGAGATTTGGGCGGCTGTTAACAGTGAGGTATTGAGAGCAAAGGAAGGTGATTGAGGTGATTATGGAGTAGTGACGGTATGAAAGGGTAGAGGAAACGGGAGATCTCCGAGGAAACTCGCCGACCAGCACCACTGAACAGGAAAGACAAAGAAACAAAAGACAGTTTGATGGGACTGTTTGTATTTGATGCTATAAGGAAAACATTGGGTGTGTGCGAATGCTAGTAACGGTTTCAAAAGGATAAAATATCCGCCATCAGCTGTAAGACATCGAATGTAACACTGTATAACAGAGCAACAAATAGTAGCTATAATTTCTATGAACGAGGATTCACAGGCGGCAAAAATCACATATCCCATGGCATCCAATCTCCATGGCTTTGTGGAGTGCACAGTGTTCTTCAGAGTTCCGCAGGGAAAAAAATCTAAATGCGTTAAATCTGGAGACATAGGTGGACACTCAACATTTCCTTATCGGCCCTTATACCTCCCAACAAATGTTTCATCCACTAGCGACCGTATGTCTCGATGGCAATGTGGCGGTGCATTATCATGTAGGATAAAGTAATCATCATCTTGGTACAGTTGTTGGACAGCTGGCACAATTCTGCAACACGGTATGATTACTTTCACCTGTCACCATTCCATCAAAGAAGAATGGCCCCACAAGTTCTTTCTCTGGCACACAAACTGCACCGCTTTGTTAACCCAGGAAGATTGACTGCGTGCTCTATTACAATGTAAGTATTTCCATAGGACCAGGCCACACAGTTGTCATGGTTTGACTGTTCCATTCAATTTAATGATTGCCTCATCGGACTAAACAATCATGTCACTAAAGTGATCGTGGTCACTGCTCATGTTTAACACCCATTAACGAAATTTCAGCATGCCTATCTGGGTCCACTCCATTTATAACCGGAAGTAATGTGGGAATATTGAACCTCCACTTAATTTGCTTTGAATAGGATTGACACTTTATTCACTGATTCACTGATACCTGACTTACGCACAGGTTGCTGTATGAACTTCGACTTCCCGGGAAAAGGTGTGAATGTTTGCAACAAAGCACTCACACTTCCTTCGCAGTTCCCAATCACTTCTTTCCTCCCAGCCTTTTCATCACATCACACAGAGTTCTGTCTCTCTCAGACTTGTCATTAAATTGTGTCATTGCTATACGTGACAGTGGAACTGTATCGAATTTTGCCCTCCATCATCTTTGCAACTTAATCATTTTCTCACATTAAAATTCTCTTACTATACTTGGAAGAAATTCCTGTCATCTCTGCCATTTCCTTTTAAATAGAGTGCTGCCGCTCGTGGCTGCAAACTGAATTGACAAGGACAGAAAGACTAAATTCTCTCGTACATGCCCAACATTGTCCTTATAGCATGCAGTATAAACAGCCTGAACAGTTTATCTTTAATAGTTTCTCTGTTAGAAACGTACAAAAAAAGTAAACGTTAATTTGGGAAATCCAGTGTGCATATATATATGAATCCATATATAACAATATGTGCATGCGTATGTGTGCGTGTGTGTTTGCTTTTGACTCGCTCTCATTNAGAAACTCCTGTCATCTCTGCCATTTCCTTTTAAATAGAGTGCTGCCGCTCGTGGCTGCAAACTGAATTGACAAGGGCAGAAAGACTAAATTCTCTCGTACATGCCCAACATTGTCCTTATAGCATGCAGTATAAACAGCCTGAACAGTTTATCTTTAATAGTTTCTCTGTTAGAAACGTACAAAAAAAGTAAACGTTAATTTGGGAAATCCAGTGTGCATTTATATATGAATCCATATATAACAATATGTGCATGCGTATGTGTGCGTGTGTGTTTGCTTTTGACTCGCTCTCATTNTTATATATGAATCCATATATAACAATATGTGCATGCGTATGTGTGCGTGTGTGTTTGCTTTTGACTCGCTCTCATTATCAACATTTTCACTATTTTTAGATTTTTACTAAACATCTAACTTAGGTTCAGCTGTGATGCCAATTATTTACAATCATTAACTGTCACTAAAAACTAGTCCATACTGAGAATTTAAATTTTACAAGCTTAAAAATTAACTTACACAATTCTACCAAAAAATTATTAATACCCCTACAACATATTATTTTCCTAAAATGTAAATGAATGCTGGCGAAATCAACAATATTATATGTCATTTTTTAGTTCTTGTTTTGCTTGTTTTGCAGCAGATTTGCTATGGATGTGTGTGGCGCACATGACCGGGAACCAAAAGATGAACCTGTCTTTGATAAGAGGGATATAAGGTAATCATGTGTGCAAGAATCTGAGCCAATTGTTTCGTACATTATCTCACTTCTCAATTGGTAGGCAAGCTCTCCTTGACTTGCCAATTATCTTGTTCCCTTTCGCTTGTCACTGTACTGCACTGGAGACACACTATAATGGCGCACCTCATATCCACCGGAGATAAGTAACTGGCTATTCAAATAGTTCACCTCCATCTGTCTCTAAATGTGTTTGTCCATCAGTTAAAGAAGTAAATACATTTTCGTTCCCTGGGCATTTGGCTTCTGCTTCCCACTTTTAAAAACATTTTTCTGTGGCAGGTGAATTATTTTGCTCTAACTATTGTGAGAGACTAAACAACACATTGTCAATACACATTTCGTACACTTATTTGGATAAATATTTATTTAAGGTGTATTTCCAAATAATAAATGTTCTGATTTTAAAGTGTAATTTAATATAANTTATTTGGATAAATATTTATTTAAGGTGTATTTCCAAATAATAAATGTTCTGATTTTAAAGTGTAATTTAATATAATTACACAATTTTAGTAACATTACTTGCAGTGTTTATTTTGAAGCAAAGATGTGTTTACTTTTAACACATTTATTTATCAGACCTCTAACCGGAGTTAGATCAATTAATACACTCTAGCAGTTCACTTCTTGACATCCTCAGGAAATGAATAAGGAATANCTCTAACCGGAGTTAGATCAATTAATACACTCTAGCAGTTCACTTCTTGACATCCTCAGGAAATGAATAAGGAATAGTCTGTGGAAGTCTCTTTGAGAATGTCCGGAAGTGATCCATTTGGAATTATCTTCGGCTTATACATCCAAGATTATCCCGAGGCAATCCATTTCAGTTGGCGATCCATTTTAGGAACTGCAAAGGCGATTCAGGTGGGAATGACCTGAGGCAGTCCATAAGGGACGCATGGGTATTTGATTTCGTTCTTTGGGCATATTATGAGGACATCCAAACAGGAAGTGCCAGGTTACGATGAGGCAAGAATCTGGATTGTTTTGGATGTCCTATGAGTGAAGAGATTTGGGTGGCTCTTAACAGCGATATCTTGAGAGCCGATGAGGGTGAAGTGAGGTGAGTGCGCAGCAGTGCCGGAATAAAATAGCGGGGGAAACGGGAGATCCCCGAGAAAACCTGCTTACCAGAGGCATCGTCCGGCACTACTACTACTTGCGAAAATGTGGAGTGAACTGACCGGGGATTATATCCGGTTCGCTTTGGTGGGAGGCGAGCAGTCTTACTGCTCAGCCACCGTGGCCGCAGGATGGCCCATGGATATCCCTATCATCAATCAGAGGATGACATCAGGAAGTACATAAGACATTTTTAGTTTGCTTGATGTTTTTAAAATCTGGGATTTTGGACTTGATTCACTAATAAACACAGCTGCATTTATGGAGATAATAACATATGTCCAAATGTTTTCATTTATATACAGTTAACACAAGTTCAATATATATTTTTTAACATTTTATATGAATTATTCTCAGTGACCATGTTTTAGTAATATTACAAGGTTATGTTATGATTAAAATAATTTTATCTTATTTATATCTGATGTAGAATCATACTTATGACTATTACAAAGAAAAGCATGCTACGATATTTTACCTGAAATTCGTTATTTGATTTTCAAGCAATATCCTCAGCCTTTCTTTAATTTCTTGAAATTTTTCTTTTTCTTCATGAGTAACTGTCCCAACACCATCCGGTCTGAAATGGTATGTCACACACTGTGAATTCAAAGCACAATGCAACTGACAAGCCTGTACTTTGTCATTTTTTCGCAAGAACAAAATGTTTAGATATATATATAAAGTTAACTAAACTCTATTTTATAATAAACTTTTATAAAAAATAAAACCACACTTTGTTACAAAACACCTATTATATTAACAACAAAAATTCATTCTGAAATGTACTCATTGTGTAATATAGCGTAAATGTTAAATTGTTCACTTATCATATACTTATTAAATATAATTCTCATATTATAACTTTGAAATTCTACAATCAAGCAATTAATTATTGCAACACAAAGCACAAAAAACATAGAGTTAATTTATGTATTAGGAAAATGTTTATACAGTTTTTATATGAACTGAAGGTAAATATTTTACTATATATTGTGAGTTTAATTTACAGAGAAATGAAAATAGCAGTGCAGAAGGCATCAAAATTATGTATAACATACAAGCATGCTTAAAGTAAATACATTTTCACATACATATACTTTATTCTAACATTCAATTTAAATTATTACACACTTTCAGAAACGTAATTTAACAGTTATTAATATAGATATTATATTAGTTAAAAATATACAAAGTTATTTTTCTGTATATGGCACTAGAGTCCTTAATTTTAACTTGACACGTGCCTGAAACTACTGATTTTGTTAGTAGTGCATCAGAAGTAATGTGGCATGCAAACAGTAAACATGCATTTACACAGGTTAATTACTAGACTAAAACTGAGTGTTGTCGTGTCGAAAATATTTCGTCTAATATTATACACCACAAGAATATATCTGCTCAGTGTCTTCTAGTAAGCCAGTTCATTCAAAAGGCATAATTTATCTTGCCGTATGTCCAAGTTCCTAATGGAACNCTCAGTGTCTTCTAGTAAGCCAGTTCATTCAAAAGGCATAATTTATCTTGCCGTATGTCCAAGTTCCTAATGGAACTTTACACGTCCACCCATTGGCTTTGTTTTTTTTCTAAGCGAAGGAAAAAGTATTACACGCTGCATGCACTATTTGTAGTTTGAAGTAGTAATATTCTTCAGGTTTACGTTNTAAGCGAAGGAAAAAGTATTACACGCTGCATGCACTATTTGTAGTTTGAAGTAGTAATATTCTTCAGGTTTACGTTAAGTTCACCTGTAAGTTACAGCATTAAGATTATAAATTTATTATTTCGTAGTGTTTCTAATGGATCCGCATTATGGATATGTAAAAAAATTATAAAATAAGGCCTTAGGGTAGTTTATTTATATTTGTTATTCGCCTCAATTAATTACCATGTTTGTATGCCTTTAAGATCATTATTTATGGTTTATATCCTACTCCGTCTCCGGGAATTAAACTAAAATTGCTTACCCCGCATCTGTAGTCCTTTCACAGCTGTGTCTCGGAATTAGAAAACAAATTTTAAAAAAATTATTTCCTTTGCTATGATTGTAACATCCAGAGTTGTGATTCAATTCCCGTGGCCAAACATTCGAAAGACTATAATATTGGTCTCGTAAATAAATATACACGCGGAGTTTGAATCCTCTTTTTAGCAGCTATCCTAAATACGCGTGCATTATAGAGAGAATTAATTTACTGCTATCTAAGAAGCCGCGTTTTCAGCTCGCTGAATAAAGGAACATAAATGTTTCCTGTAAATATGTTAACAATAAGATCCCAAATAAATCATTTGTTACGAAATATTTGCATTAACCCCCACCTAAAGTGATTAGTAAATAAATTATTAAATCTTAAATAAGATAATATAATGTCTTGTATATGTCATAAAGCCCACTAGAAATGATAAACGTATCTTTACAGTACTAACAGACCATAGTAAATATCTTAAATTCAAACTGTTATCATTACCCGTTTCTAATAAAATACAAGTTTTGATTAAATGAAAAATTACTGCGGACATACGTCATTGCAAAGCTATCTCCTCAAGGTAAACACAGAGGTTGACATCAAAAATATATACAAGAACAAACCAAGACTAGCTGCTGTCAAAAGTTATTTAAATTTAAATATAATCCCACAAGGAATTCATTCAAGTGTTCTACCAAACTAAACCCAAGAAGAAAAGGAACAAACCAATAAGCAACAAAAACAAGACGATATATATATATANGTGTTCTACCAAACTAAACCCAAGAAGAAAAGGAACAAACCAATAAGCAACAAAAACAAGACGATATATATATATAATATACACACACGCAGACACACACACACACGTGCAAATTCTCCAGACGACCCAACGAAAAGAGTACAGACGAACACTGAGGTGAATAACAAATAAGTAGGCTCAAACCTGACAAGTATTTTGCCAGTTTCTTCTTTGTACCTANGACGAACACTGAGGTGAATAACAAATAAGTAGGCTCAAACCTGACAAGTATTTTGCCAGTTTCTTCTTTGTACCTACAGCTTCATTCACAAAGGATTTGATACGCACAGTCTCTTGGGATTGTAATTNTTTGCCAGTTTCTTCTTTGTACCTACAGCTTCATTCACAAAGGATTTGATACGCACAGTCTCTTGGGATTGTAATTTGTCTATTCCTATGTGTCACTTTGGTAAGTATGCTTTTCAGTTAAAATTTTTGACTGGGAAACTCTCTCTGTATCATGTCTATTCCCCAATCGTCTCATTTTTTTTTTATTTCCTAAAGGCCGTGAACGTACGGAATTAATTTTGTTCCAAGAGGTATTCGGTCGTCTTTTCTGAACTAACGAGGGCTCTCTTTTGTTGCCTTTCATGTACTATTTTATAATGTAAGTATTATATACACCTGCCGATATTGCTTTTTCAAGGTGATGTTTCTCATCCGCTATTGACATTGTGTATCCGAATTCTTTCTCAGCTCGGCTAGTTAAAGTACGGATTTTACCAAGTTTGTGCTTGTTGAGGGGTTAAAGTTAAAATGTAAGTATTGTCCAGTGTGTGTTGTTTTCTTGTATAAATGTGAAGTGATTCCGAGGCCTGCAACGGCGTATGTTCAAAGGAACTTTTAATTTAATCACTGACCTCCTCTTAGATATGATTCATAGAACATACGTAATGTCTAAAATTTACATTTTTTAAACTGACGAATTTATTGAATTTTCAAGAGGGAACATATTTCACCGTGGTTAAATGTAGAAAATTATTGCTTTATTGTTATATGCAAATATGATAAGTTTGCCAGAAAACAGCCTCCACATTAAGGTGGCTGTCCAATGCCCTGGAGTTAAGGGGAAGTTTCCCCGCCATCTTGAATGTATCAATATTCCGCCGTAACTTAAGTTGGTTTAACGAAATTGTTCGCACGACACATCATAAATAATAACTTNGAATGTATCAATATTCCGCCGTAACTTAAGTTGGTTTAACGAAATTGTTCGCACGACACATCATAAATAATAACTTCTTAATTCTTATCAAGTTGTTAGGTTTTAATAGGCTATTCATTTTAATCTAGTAACAGCTGGGAAGAAGTATGTGATTCTTCCTGAGGGCGTCTATAGCAGTTAAACAAACCACAGTGGTCAAGCAATAGATACTTCAGAAAATGTACAAAGGAATGTTCTGTGTCCAGTCGTTCCGTTATATTCAATATAAAAGTTATAATCTAGGTTTTAGCAAAAATTTATAAGTCCAAGATGGCAGGGACTGATACCCTTTAAATACACTGCGTGACTGGTGAGGCTGTCACAACAGGCGCTCTATGAGTTGGCCACCTACATGTGTACAGCCGTTGGAAATCCACAAAATGGACTGTCGCAATTTCTGTTATGTGGCGTAATTGGTTCAGATTGTTTCGCTGGCAGATGTTACCACTGATACTATATTCAATTTCTGTGTTTACATGCGTTTCGTTGACTATCCTCCACCATGTTCAGGTGGACACCACAGGTAAAAGTCTAACGATGATATATCAGGTAATTGGACAGTCTACCTCACTGGTAATTGTGGGGTGTTGCCCCAGCATGCATCAAACACATATGACCATGCGTCAATAACGGTATGACCTTAAATAATTTGGGTGATCTCTTTTGTAAGAACTTTTTGTACGCAGTCACCAAGATATGTTAGTACGAAATGGGTTACTACCGCAAACTGCTTCTGGTATGATGCAATTGGTTGCATGAGGCTTTTTATTAACCCACGCACGACTGTTCCGGCTGTTGTGTATACCTTTAAGAGAGAAAGAAACATGCATATTCTGCCAAGAGTATAGACGTAGGAATATATACGTGAAACGAAATATATGCTGTAGAAATCTCGTACAGTAATTGTTTCTGGGAAGAAAGTCACTAGGTCCATTATCAAGATCTTCTTTCGGTCAAACAGGTAAAATTGTTGCTCATTTAACAACTACCACAATGGCCTATCTGAAGAACTTGCCTCACGAGAAATGGCGCGTACGCTGGCAGATTGTTGTTCCTCCGCTAGGGCGNCAATGGCCTATCTGAAGAACTTGCCTCACGAGAAATGGCGCGTACGCTGGCAGATTGTTGTTCCTCCGCTAGGGCGGCTAGATCTTCCTCAAATCTTGGCTAACGTTTACTTCTCCGGGCAACACAGTCCCTATAGTTTAAAAAATTACCCCCGTATTTTGCGAAAGTGGTAGTCAATATTTGTTGGAGGCGAACGCTCTAACAAATATGCCACCACGGCCCCAACAATGACATTAGACAGTCATCCTAATGTACGTTTTTTAACATAAAAAACACGTTTCAAGATGTTACCGTAAGACGGCCATTTTGTACATATGAACACGATGTNCAATGGCCTATCTGAAGAACTTGCCTCACGAGAAATGGCGCGTACGCTGGCAGATTGTTGTTCCTCCGCTAGGGCGACTAGATCTTCCTCAAATCTTGGCTAACGTTTACTTCTCCGGGCAACACAGTCCCTATAGTTTAAAAAATTACCCCCGTATTTTGCGAAAGTGGTAGTCAATATTTGTTGGAGGCGAACGCTCTAACCAATATGCCACCACGGCCCCAACAATGATATTAGACAGTCATCCTAATTTACGTTTTTTAACATAAAAAACACGTTTCAAGATGTTACCGTAAGACGGCCATTTTGTACATATGAACACGATGTTTAATAATGAGTCTTGAAAATAGATTTAAAAAAAATGGATATAGGATTTAACTTTATCAGAGAGGGCTGATGTTATATTTCTACTCGCCTATTCAGAGGATAACTATCTTCGTTTAACTAAACTATGAACACTTTAATTTCTATCACTTGTAATTGTTTCACATAATTGAAAAAATTAATAATTTTAATTCTTGGTTTCTTATGGTGCATATGTCAGATAGTAATCACTTCTGGTTCAATTTCGTACATATAACTTCTAATATAACTTTTCGCCACATGGAATCACATCTCGATAATTGTAGCACGTTTAAGGAAACACATTTTTTCTGCTAGTGACGACTTTGGAAGTTATTATTATAAAACATGCATATTTATCATTAATTTATGTAACATTAGAAAATAGTATTTTTATTTACAGATATGAAGTGTGAAATTTTTCTTACATGCTGGATTCCCGATTATTTGTTTTAACCTTTGAAGTATAACCTCTGTTTGTTGTGCTCATATTCGTGCTTATTCTTCCTTGTTTTGATTGGAGAATCTGTGCAAGTAAAATGCTTTGACATGGCATTGTAATATTAACGTATTTTGAATTTTGAAAATAACTTTGTTTGTATAATAATTTTGTTTACTATTTTGTTAGAAATGAGAAAGACAGCTTGTAATTTACCTCGCGAGGCAGTGCTTGTATAAGGTTGATCTATAGTTTTCTACCTTTGTCAATTTGGTTGTTTAATTCTTTCACGTGTGGTGCGCTACTCTCAAATGTTATCTATAGGTTGCCGTATCAATTGAGGCTGGTTCTCTGTGAGGGGGAGCTGCGAGGTAGTCGTGCGGTTAGTCGTCATGCTACAGAACCGTCGTGTGGGGCGCCAGTTAGGAAAACGACAAGTGTCAGGAACATGAACATGTAACTGAAGTATCGTAATTACATTTAGCGACAAGGTTTCCACTGCTTTGAGTGGTATTTGCTACAATAATGATACTGTTCGAGTTGAAGACTGTGACCATAGGCTAGAATGGCCCGTTGTTTTAACTCATATTTGGGTCTGCCCGAAGTTTTCTTCTCAAGACTCTCATTTGTTGCGGGTTTCGTGCTATTAATTGTAACTGTCAGCATTCCCAAAAGTCTGGCAAAATGCTATTCAAGGTACTGTGTAACTTAAATTTCTTACTGCCACGTAGTAGGCCTACTTCCTAACCGAATTGTTTACTGTTATTGCCGATAAGCTGATTTAACCTTGTAGATGTGTACAATGCTATAAACTATCATATTCTATGCTTAGTTTATTCGGTGTTAGGGTATTGCAAGGTCGTGAATGTTTGGAAATATACCAAAATCAACGAGAGGAGAGAATATATACAGTAAAAAAGAACATTTCAGGTGAAATTGCCTTATATGTAAGCGAAACAATTTACACTAACATGTAAGTTAAAATTACCTCTTAAATGTACAGTAAATTTCTGTAAGAAGTTCTATTCCCCAAATCTTACTGAAAAGTATTTGACATAAGCGTGGCAAAATCCCGTACAAGTAAGGGAATATTAACTATATTTTATAATAAAATAATTTAAAAAATCCTAGGGTATTAGTAGTAATTATTTCATTATTACCTTTTTTCTCAGACGAATAGTAACCGAAACCACAATTATAAATCCTTAACATTTGCCCGTGGGTGAGGGTGAACCATGGTCCTCTATCTATATAGGCCGGTGCACTATTAATTACACCACGGCGACAACTGAACTTTGATAGTGATTATTCACGTACTATATTCATTCACCACGAAATACAACGTGTTAATTTAAGTTGCCTGCATAATGTTTTCTTTAAATAACTATCCACGTTTATCCTAAGAAAAAATAATTTTTATTAGCTTGAACATTCCCACCATTCTATGAGCAACTTGATAAATAAATTATTTCTGGAGCTGGTTATAATAATTATATTTTAAATCCTTTTTTTTCGTTAACTGTCAATTAAGAACTATTTGATCATGGTTTTTTTACATAGTTTATACCTTAAAATTAATTATTATTGCTTAATCCTACAAACAGTCCAACATTGCGCCTCGTTTTGTTTCTTTCTCTCGTACTCTCATCGAAATGTTGAGATGAAGAGATCTAAACGTAGTGAGGTAATTTTCCCATCTATGTATGGGATTTTCCTCTGCCAAAATCGTGAATTTTACTCCAGAGTGCCGTAATTCTACTTTACACTTAAGGAAAAATATGATTCCCACAAAAGTTTGCGAATATTATCTTAGACTTGTCAGGTAAATTTACCATTATTTTTACAGTGTACATATAATATTTTTAAGTAAAAAACAAAGCTAATATATTATGTAATGGTTTGGCAAACATACGTGGGGTTACTATATAAAACCAATTTGTGGTAATTTTACTACAGTTGTGGCTTCATTTTACAGCACTAAGCAAATGTACTGTCGTCGTATACTGTGTTTTTACACGATCCTCCTAAATGTTAAGAAAAATATAAGAATCTCTTGTAGACATGGTGCTACGATAACATTGAATATTTTATTATTGCTCAAGGCTCACACTGTAAATAATTTGTACCAATTTTTAATTGAGTTTAAGGTAATTAATTGCCTTCTTTATATGAAACTTGGGTAAACTGATATTATGTGTGTGACTCAACGATTGGGTTAATTTGTGTTTGGTTTTCCACCTTTGTGATGCTGTAGGTTAATGACACAGCTCCTAGGTAAAACAAAATGATCGAGTGCTCGCGTTTTACATTCTTTACGTTGTGTTATTTTACGTGCAGTTTCAGCTTAATTGATTAATAAATTCAGCTTATTTTTATGTACGTTTGTATTTAAATTGAACTGTGATGCACAAGAACAATAATATTATCAGAGCGTTTACTGGGGATAAAAATTGGTTAATGCTCTTTTGCTGGGAAGATTGACCCAAAACATTTTTTTCGAAATTTTGTTCGGTAATTCATGTATGGTGTATGAATAGTAAAATGTCTTTGTTGTGTTTTAGTAGTTTCTTATAGTAGTATGAAATACAAAAAANAATGTATGGTGTATGAATAGTAAAATGTCTTTGTTGTGTTTTAGTAGTTTCTTATAGTAGTATGAAATACAAAAAAAGGCAATTGAAAATATTTTAATATTGAAAAAGCTTTGGTCGTTAAATGGGTGTTGATTTGTTTTTTCTTTTGATATTTATTTCTTTGGTTCTTCTTCGCACAACATTATTTATACCAAAACAGGAGTTTTAATTTTCTTCTTATTGTGTATCTGCAGACCATTAATGAGTTCCAACTGTGTAAATGTTTTTTCATATTGTTTAAAATCTCGTGATATCCTTGTCATCCTGAATTCGAAAAGGTCCCGTCTTTGGCCCAGCAGCAGCACAGAAGAACTATTTTACTTTTTCTGGAACACTGTTTCATGCATGGAGTGCCGCTGATACTCTGTCATTCTTTCTCAACTTCTATTTCGTTTTGAAGTCATCTTATACGTTTTATCGTCAAAATCAATGAGCCCAAAAACATATCGGAAAAATTACAGAAGATTTCTAAGTAACGCATTATTGTACTTCATTTGTTTTGCTCTTGCTCTACATTTGTAATTGTATTGCAAACTTCTTTAAACATTCTGATGAAGTTTGACATGTGTAATTTGACCCATAAATTATTTNATTTGTAATTGTATTGCAAACTTCTTTAAACATTCTGATGAAGTTTGACATGTGTAATTTGACCCATAAATTATTTTTAATTTTACGGATACACGGTAATTCTAAAGAACGGTTACAATAAATATAACACAAAAATTCAAAGCTATAAATTATTTATATAAAACTATTTCTTTAATTTTTAGAGTTGAAAAAAAATATTTCTGTCTTAATAATAAAAAAACACTTTAAATAAGATTCGCAAAATAAATGTATAGTTTTTTTTATTATTTATAAAAACTGATTTTGTGCGAATATATTGACGGACGCGGGCCCCTTTGCGTATAAACTACGATAATTTGATCTCACCCCTCGAAACCTCTATCTTTGGGCATACCTTAAATCGCTGGTGTATGCGACACTTGTCTGTTGCTACCTGGGTGGTACTAACTGCTGAGTTACGGCGCACAATTGACATTATTAATAATATGCAAACTATCTGAAAACATGTGCATGGCAAACTGCAGCAGCGTTACAAAAGCCATTGAAGGCAACATTTTTACAGACACTGTAAACATGTTGCCTGCTTGCCGTGTGTGTGTACTACTACAATTCTAAATGTTCATGTGATTACAATTTGCGTCAAAAATTATCCTATTTTTTCCTAACTGCTGCTGCTCAACGCCATCGCCAATAGTTTCTAGCTGGGATCTCGTTAGAATATTGATTCCTCTTTGTAAAAATATTCAATTTGCACCCTTTTATCTGAAAGTGGTATTTATCACTTGTTCGCTTACATCAAGTAGTGCTTTAAGAAGTATTTAATGCCAACTTGAGTAGAATAATTATTTTCGTTTGTGAAAAGGGGATGGGGGATCAGAGCGTCGGAGCCGTCCATACTCTGTCATTCCGGTCGCCCTGCGGCCATATTGTCCGCAATGTTGGATGTCGGTGACCTTGACCTTCACCCATGATCTATACCTTGACATTTATCATTTAATTACCTTCAACCGAAAAATCCCAAAAAATTCAAAAAATTAATTAAACCTAGGAAAACATTACACAGGTGACACCCTACCTCCATGTCGGATGCCAGTGACCTTATCCCGAATCACCTTGAAAACAAAAACTGGAGAAAAATGGTAACAAATTTGTAAATTCATAATAGTCGGCGAGCACATTACGTTCTGACTACGACCACCATCTTGGATACAGGTAACCTTGACCTTGACCGTGTGTATGTGATCTTCAGTGACCTTGAAACTACAAAAATGAAATACGTAAAAAAAAATTTTATAGAGGAACAATTACATCGCCATAACCCGGCAGCCATATTGGATCCAGCTGACCTTTAACTTTGAACTTGAATATGGATAACCATAAACCAAATAGCACAATATGTTATTGACTACGACCACCATCTAAGATTAAGGAAATCTTGACCTTGACCCTTGACTTTGACCATGTGCTAGTGACCTTCAATGATTTTGAAACCAAAAAAAAAATGAAAAAAACAGAAAAAAATTAAAAATTAAGGAAAAATTACATTGTCGTAACCCGACTGCCATCTTTAATCCAGCTGACCTTTACCATGACCTCGAAATTGGATAACCGTTAACCCAAAAAATAGCAAAATTGTTTTCAAAATTACCAAAAATTTAAAAAACAACTAAAATTTTAAAATGTGTACATAATAATTTTATTTTAGAATTTCTTAAAAATTTAAATTTTTAATGATCTGGCTTAGAAGGGATGGAGGACTGGAATCGATGAGCCACAATTTTGTCACCCAATCTCCATATTCAATCCAAGCGATCTTGAACTTGACCTTTGACCATGTCCCTAAAACCATGCATGACCTTAAACCCACAAATCACAAAATATAAAAAAAAAGAAATTAAAACATTCAAAAATGTATTAAAAAAATATTAAAAATTACCATTTTACATGTATTAAAAATCCTTACATTTCTGGAGGTTCCCTCCCCACCACATCCAGCATAGGACTGACCCTCGCCAAGGTTTCTCATGTCTTGATCACTTGTGAATGCCTCACCCCCAAAGTGGGTTTATTGGTCGATTATACGTGCTCTTTCGACCTGCCACCAATGTTTATCATATGTTAATTACATAGCAGGCCTCCACCTCCCTCACCATTGTTCACTCCGTCGTATGCAGCCGTCTATTTTAATTTTCGTATGCCATTTGCTTTCATTTTCAACACCTATGTGATGCTTGTGTATTAATTATCGATTTCTACAAAAGAGGAGCTGTTGATTTAGCCACCAGGTTGGTTGTCGACCTTGATCTTACCAAAATAACATTGATCTTGAAAAATCGCAAAAAATCGCAGTCCATAAACTTGTCAATTACTAGCTGGTCACAACAAGGGACCACACAACTAACAAATTAATTGACGACTGAATGCACCCAAGACTAATTCCACCCAAGCCCTAACCCACCAAAGACTAACTTCGGCGAAGACTAAATAAGCCTAACACTAACTGCGCACAAGACAAACACCGCCCAAGACAAACTCCGCCCAAGACTAACTCCGCCCAAGACTAACTCTACCAAAGAATAACTTCACAGTAGACTGGTTCCCACGAAACTGACTTAGCCCAAGACTAGCTCCTGACGATATCAGTTCCTACAAAACAGGCTAGACCAATCAAGAAGACCAACGTGCCATACCGCCTATCTATACATACAAACGATGGTAAGCAATCTCAAAAAAGTCTCATAATAAGAGTCTCGTAGCTACCCTCTGCGAAGAAAATCTTCGCAGAATCATCACAAAACATTTCTACCAGAGCTGAACTTAGTAACGTGTCATACCAACTTACCAAGTCGACTTACCATACAAACTGACTTAACCAACTAGTTGCAAAAGTTACTTCCAGACAAGATCTTCGCTCAGCTTAAAATCATGGTCAGACTTAAAGCAGACAAATGACTCCTGCCGGACCGACCCTTGACAATACTTATTCCACATTCACCACAATCAGCACCACATGGTCCAAAACCCCTAATGACTCATAAATAACCTATAATGATCCCTAATTGATCCTTACGACATTTGATGACACATTATGACCCTAGATAACCCTTATGACTCTACGTAACACATAATGACTCATAATTACACCTAAGCCCCATAAATAACTCATAATGAACCATAACTACTCGTAATTGTGTTGCATGTGGTGCTGATTGTGGTGAGTGTGGTGCTGATTTGGGTCAGTGTGGTGCTGATTTGGGTCGTGATTGTGGTCCTTGTGGTGCTTATTGTGGTGCATGTGGTTCTGATTGTGTGAGTGTGGTGCTGATTGTGGTGCTCATTGTAGGGCTGATTGTGGTTAATGTGTGGTCAGTCTTGTGAAGGGTCGGTCTGGCAGGAGTCCGTTGCCTGCTTTAAGTTTGACCATGATTTCAACCTGAGCGAAGAACTTGTCTGGAAGAAACTGTTAAAATATAACTGCAAAACAATGTGACCAAGGAACAGGACAATATGTCAGGTTGAATGAAGTTGTGAAAATGCAAAATCTTCCTGATTAAATATGTTAGTAATTATAAATATATACGCACATAAAGCAGTAACTAGGCAAATTAGATACACATGTTGCCACTGAGGAAAGGATTTCGGTTTTTTTTTCAAAAATATTATGCACGGCAATGATTTTACGAAGTCTACTTTAGAGATTCCCTCTATGGATGTACCTTCTCACAATGCTGGTAAATTATATGTAAAAGAGTGTTGCTACTTTGGAAAGATCTTCAAAAAATTGTCATGCTCGGCGACATTAGAGAACCACCTGTACAAAGAGACGTTTTCGCGCGATGAAGCATCACGAAAATGGGCACATGCAGTTTATGCAACGTAATACATTGAAGATCCATATCAAGGACGGCAAGGATTCATCTACAGATCCAGTAAGTGATGTCGTCAACACCCCTGCTGCGTCGATGGGCACTNCATCAAGGACGGCAAGGATTCATCTACAGATCCAGTAAGTGATGTCGTCAACACCCCTGCTGCGTCGATGGGCACTGATTCCACACACGATTATGACGGGACAATTAATACTAATGACGGAGTAAGATACCTACCTGATTTGGTAGAGTCAGTATTTGTGGAATGTACAGTTGAAAGATGTTCGCATGAAATCGACGAACTTCAAAATAAACGGTTGTCGTCTCTAAATACTGATGATGACTGTGCAACCCCTAAAAAGAAAAGTAAACTTGATATTGACTATCAAACAGGAGGTGAAGACGATCATGAAGACAGCATTAATAACAATGACTATGAAGAAAAGGTTGACGAAGTATCAGATGGAAAGGATGATGGTTCTCTTGATGTATCCACAAATTTTACCCACGAGTTTCCTTCAACAAGTGGTGCAAAGAAGGCAGAAGGCGTTAATAACACTCATTACATATTTCTTGAAGACCCGAATGAACTTTTTAATAGACTTATATTTCATGACCTGCAATACGCAAAATCTCTCACGCATTTTTGAGATATCTTCAATAATCGATGAACTGGAGGTTCGAGGTTATATCAGATGAGACTGTTGGCTTCTATCCATGATCTGCCAACATCTGAGAAATGTAAAGATGGAATGTTCAATAAAGAAAAAAGATGGAATGTATATAATGAGCAAATTAAATTAATTTATGTATACATAGCATTGTGTTTAATTTCTTACACAGTCCTTTCTACTTTTCTGAAAGACTTATTACTTCAGTGGTGTCCACAATCAATTGAGAGTTTTTTTTTTAAATAAAATTTATTTGAGTGCATTCAGGAAGAGGCCTATAGTTCGTTTCGAAGTATTATGCCTTGCTCGGGTCGTTTAAAATCGACAGTTCTATGTGACGAACGCATTAAATGAGGGAAATATTAATGTTTCGCAACTATTTGGTTCGTCTGGTAAGTTAGTATGACCCGTTGGTAATTTCACCTCTGGTAGAAATGTTTTGCGAAGATTTTCTGCGANGGTTCGTCTGGTAAGTTAGTATGACCCGTTGGTAATTTCACCTCTGGTAGAAATGTTTTGCGAAGATTTTCTGCGAAGAGGTTAGCTACATGATTCTTATTAGGAGACTTTTTTCTAGATTGCGCATCATCGTTTGTTTGTATAGTTGGGTGGTATCGCAGGTTGGTATTGTTGGTTGGTCTAGCCTGTTTNGAGATTGCGCATCATCGTTTGTTTGTATAGTTGGGTGGTATCGCAGGTTGGTATTGTTGGTTGGTCTAGCCTGTTTTGTACGATCTGATCTCGTCAGGAGCTAGTCTTGGACAATGTTAGTCTCGTAGGAACCAGTCTACCGTGAAGTTATTCTTGAGTGGAGTTAGTCTTGGGTGGAGTTAGTGTTAGGCGGAGTTCGTCTTGGCCGAAGTTAATCTTTGGTTTATACGGGCTTTTGCGGAGTTAGTCTTGGGTGCATTAAGACGTTAATTACTATTTTTAGTGGTGTGGTCTCTTGTTGTGACCAGCTAGTAATTGACAATTATATAGACTGTGTTTCTTTACGTTTTCCGAGTAAAATGTTATTGTGGTAAGGTCAAGTTTTACAACCAACATGATGGCTAAATCGACAGCTCCTCTGGTGGTGAAATCGATAATTAATATACTAGCATCACCTAGGTTTTGAAAATGAAAACAAGTTACAAACGAAAAAAAACTAGATGACTGCATACAACGGAATGATCAGTGATGAGGGAGGTGGAGGTCTGTTGACTTATTCACCCATTATAAACTCAGGTGACGGGTCGAAAAAGCGTGAATAATCTACCAATAATAACTTCTTTTTAGGGTGATGCACGCACAAGTAATCAAGCAATGAGAAACATTGGTGGTGGCGAACCGCCTATTCAACAAATGAGAGACATTGGCGAGGGTCAATCGTATGCTGTATGTGGTGCTGAGGGAACCTATAGAAATTTAAGTTTTTTAAAAACATGTTTCATGATATTTTTTTTTTTATAAATTTTGTGAAGATTTTCATTTATTTTGGAGAAATGTGCAATTTTTTCGGTTTAAGGTCATAAAAGGTAAGGTGACCAAGGTCAAAAGTCAAGTTCAAGGTCACTAGGATTCAATATGATTGTTGGGTAAAGTCANTATTTTGGAGAAATGTGCAATTTTTTCGGTTTAAGGTCATAAAAGGTAAGGTGACCAAGGTCAAAAGTCAAGTTCAAGGTCACTAGGATTCAATATGATTGTTGGGTAAAGTCATAACATGTTGGTTAGTCGGTTCCAGCTCCTTGTCCCCTCTAAACCCGATTATTAGAAATAAAATTTTTTTTAATAAATTTTATTTTATTTTAAAATAATTTGTAGCACTTTTGCATTTTTTTTTGAGAATTTTTAAAACAATTTTGTAATTTTTTGGGTTCAATGTCATTAAAGGTCAAGGTCTTGGTTCAAGGTCAATGTCAGCTGGATCCAAGATGTCGTTCGCGTTACTACTGTGTAATTTTTGCTCTATTTTTAAATTGTTTCAATTTTCTAGAATTTTTTGGTTTCAAGGCTATTGAAAATCTCGTGCATAGGGCAACGAGCAGGGGTCAATGTTAAGGTTAACTGGATCCAAGATGGGTTTCTGTGCCTTTTAAAATACATCACGACTCTATTACTGGTGCTTCACTGTTAGTATACTATATTTTTTTTAATAATATTCATGCCTCATTTCAGTATGATAATTCAGTGAAAAACTATTGCGAGTTATATTTAATTGTCTTATTACATCTGGTATTTAATAATGTCATTATAAATATGTTTATTATCATTTCAGCATCAACAATTTTTTTTTATTAATATCTATTTTGCCGGCGTTTTTATATAACTCATAAAGGTAAATATTTGAGTTTTTTATTTATTAAAGCGTATGCAATGTGTTATTTACGTATTTTAGTTTATTTGATATTATTCGTCAATATTTGACCATTTACGTTTTTTTTCTCGTCACTGACATCAATTTAGGTTTGGCCTGTGTTTTGAAAGTTGAGTTTTTAATCCAATGTCGCCTGCAGACCCGTGTTTCATGAGAAATAGTTTATCTACCAGCCGAATATGCAATGCTGTGTTGCAAATTATATCAGTCGTCGTCTGAGGCTACCTCTTCCAGTCAATTCCCTGTAACTGCAGTTCTTGCACACTTTCTCGGTGTATCCCTGCTGCTTGGCCCATGATATCACATAAAAAAATGCTCCTTTCTTCACGTGCTATGATCTCCCACCTTTGTGCACTTCGGCACATTTCGCCTCTTCTGGACAGTCTGTGACATCTAGTGTCATATATCTAGCTTTTCGTTCAGCCTTTGCTTCTACCTTCTGTGTAATCCACGAATTTTTCCTCGTCACTTTCTGTCCAGCAACAGAGTAAATATTGTGGGTTACCTGGCTCTGGTGGCTTTGTTCTTCGGAACTAGAGATTCCGTTTTTTTTATGTTATAGTTATATTTTTGTCGTAGCGATATTGTGTTCAATAGATTTTTTTTTTTTTGTGTTTACACGAACATGTATATTGGATATTTCTGTTTTCTCTCCTTGGTGAGCAAGACTACAGTTGCTTTATTTGTTCTCCGTCACACACCAGGTATTTATTCAAGTCCTCCTCCTTCACCTTCACGTTTACGTTTTCGGATTCACGTTCCCGGATTTCCGGACCCAGCCTTGATTACCTCTTTGTTTGAGGGGTCCTGGTTGATTTCCTGATGTATGGGTACAAGCAGCCTTTGAGAGTTCTCCTCTGGTGGAACTGTGTGAACCCATCTCCAATTCCCCAGTTACCAAGGAAATGTGTGCAAAACCACCTCCGCATCTCTGGTCCCTCAGCTGCGACGTACTAGCTATCAGGACAGCTAAGTTACAACGGGACTTTACCTACGAAATTTCTCTTATACTATTAATTATAATCACACGCATGTAACAAAATAAAAATAATTTTAAACTGTTTCATTGTCTGTTTTCGTTGTTAATTTCAATTTGTGAGCAACCAGTTTCACTTCATTCGTCTCATGCTTTGTTTGAGTAATGCCGTTTTCATTTTAATATTATTTATTAGTCTTAATTGTTAGGGTAGCATAACAGGAGCTATTTAAAGTTTTTTTCCTTTTTGATAATATTATGAAGTTAATGTAAAATTATTGCTTCAGCACATTATTCGTTGTTTATCGAGTTTATTCGACTTTTTAAAGAATACATTTCTAATATTAAGTAATTGGACTCAATATTGTAAATTGTATTTTATGTGCAGTTAATAATTTTATATTAATCTGTTTGACTATACTACCAAGTATTTTTGGTCAATTGTTTGTTTAAAAACTTCTAGTTCAATATTCACATTTTTTTATAATTTGATTTGAAAATAATAAATTCTATAAAATATTTATTTAGTAACGCACAATCACATGTCCAGTCTTAATTTATAGACAATTATGGTTTCCTCTTCGTCTTTATAAGTTTTCATTTTATTGTATATTTATAATTTTATTCTTATACTCTATCTTTTGTGACATGTACGGTCACCCAGCATAATAATATGTTAATGCTTCCTATTCGAATTTTATGAGCATATTTTATGGTTTTTATCGGTTACTTTTATATGTATTTGTACCGGTTCCTTTGGTAATTATATTTATTTATTTTGCCACTTTGTTTTCTATGGTTTTTTTTGTGGAATTTCATTTGTTTTTGGTGCCAAGGACTTGGGACATTTCTGTGCTTTGCTGGAAGTCGATATATATATTTTTTTTGTTTCTTATCTTTCGGTCGTACATGGTCACAAAACTGGTAGCATCCGCGTGGTTATTTTCCACAATGTTTCACCACTGCTACATTTCGTAGTCAGTAACGTTATGTGCTTGCCGACCTTTATGAATTAACTCGATTTTTACAAAAAATGTTCAAGTTTTTGTTTTTCAAGGTCAATGAAGACAAGGTCACTGGCATCCAATATGGTGTTCAGAGTCATCGGTGTAATGTTTTCCGCGATTTTAAAGTTTTTTTTTCGATTTTTTGTCATTTTTGGAATTTTTTATTAAGGTCCTCCAAGGTCAAGGTCAAAGGTCAAGGTAAGTTGGAGCTAAGATGGGGGTAGGTTTACGCCAGTGTAATTTTCGTCGGTTTATATTTTTAAATTTTTTCGATTTTTTTTTGGTTCAAAGTCATTGAAGGCCATGGGCACAGGGTGTACGTCAAGGGTATAGGTCAAGGGTTAAGGTCAAGGTTACCTCTATCCAAGATGGTGGTCGTAGTTAGAACATAATGTGCTTGCCTACGTTTGTGAATTTACTCAATATTTACAATTTTTCTCGCGTTTTTGTTTTTTAAGGTCATTCGTGACAAGGTCACTGGCATCCTACATGGCGGTCGGAGTCATCGTTGGAATGTTTTCGTATATTTATATTTGTTTAAATTTTGGTTAAAAGTCATTCATGGTCAAGTGTCAAGGTCACCGACATCCAAAATAGCGGACAAGATGGCCACCGGGCGACCAGAATGACAGCACGAACGTCTCCGACGCTCCAATCCCCCATCCCATTGCCAACGAACGAAGATAATTATTCTACTGAGTTGATTCTCTGAAATTTTGAGTGTTTTATTCTCTGCCACGAAACTAGTTCCGTAACTGTTTTGTGGTACAGAGACGCCAAAGACAACTTGCAACTCACCACGAACAGCTGTCAAGATATCATGGGTAATGTTGGTGATATTACAGCCAAAAACACAGATTGCGTATGACGCTGTGTAGTGTGTTCACCAGTCCATTTACCCACTATGTAAAACCGTTTCCAGGAAATATCACCCGCTTTAACGATCCGCTTAACGATCAGAGTGTCATAAGTACGCCCAGCTGACCAGCTACGAAGAAGACAAACAGTAAACGTGCCCAGGGCCATGCACAATTAATGCACTTGCTCGTAATATGTATATGTGATATTTGAATTTACGCCAGTGCGTGGAATTATTTTAATAAAGTAAAAATATATGTTTTATATCTCATCCACTTTTAAATGTCACATAGCCCAACATGTGAAAACTCTCATTATTACTACTCTAATAAATAAGGATCGTATTTTCTGCGCTCCTATGGGCTTACAAATTATGTGCAGCCACGTATCGTTAATTTATGTTGAGTATAACTTCTGAATAAATCTGGTTCTGCACTGCCCCACCGCACACTGACGTTTTCGCTTCGCCGACTGGGGATATTCAAGTTCATTCACATTATACTCGCCACCGCTAAGTTGTGGACATTTAATAGTCATTTGGGGTCTGCCATCTGTTTGGAGCTAACACGCTCCTTAACTTCAATGCGCGTATAAAAACCCTCTAATGGGTTAGATATTCACTTTTATTACCGTATGCACAGTTCTCTGCGTGGTGACAAGGTGTTCATATTATAATAAATGATTTGCAGCAATAAACAAGTGATTGCCAAATATTAAGCCTGTTAGATTGTTTATCTGATTGCAAAGTTATCTCTCAGGTATAAGACATCTCCTAAGGCCTCTTAAAAAGGGAGAATTTGCATTTGTAGTTGTTTCCCAGACTTGAATTATTTGTCGCAAACATTCCGGTTTGTGTGTTACTACGCTTACAAAATTAAGTCATTCCCACTTTAAAACTAACTGCTGCCTAACACCTTTTTAATAACCTCCAGCTACCGTTCTTGGGTTGGTTGCCAATATAGCAACCCAGTAACTCGGCTGCTAGCCTTTAAAAAATATGCTACAACACAGTTACAGGTAGGCGAGCAAAGAAAAACTAATTGCCTATTCCATAATAAAACATTTTTGAATATATCCTTAGGCATGTAAATATAAATAGATGATAGAACAACTTCCGGTTGTAGGTGCTGGCTCACTTCTGTTCAGGAATAGTTAACCTCGATAAATATTGAAAACTGTATCTATGTCGCTTTGCCAGTTGAAAAAAGTGCATACAAATTTTGGAAAAAGTTATAATGGTTTGTCATGCATTATATAGATATTAAATGACAATGATAGAGTGAAATTATTCCTTTGATAATTATTAATATTCACCCAAAATTAAAACTATTAATATTAATGAATCAATTTATCAAGCATTATAGTATGTATTCCAGTAGTACATAAATAAAAATTGTTAGCAAATTCGGCATTAAAATTTTTGGGGAACCGATGTTAATATTTTGGCTCCTTGCTCAAATTGATTAAGCTTGAAAATCGTATTTGATATAAGAGCTCATTTGCAAAATAAATTGACCAACATGGACATATAACGCTAGGAAAACCGTATCGTCATAGCTCGACATGTGTCCCATTTACGTTTAATTCTTACGCGGATGTGCCACTAGGAGACGCACATGGCCCTTCATCATTCATAGCTGCAGGATACTGAATAATGACTTCGTATCAGTTTGAGCGACAGAGCCAAGATCAGTGAGCACTTGCCCAGTTAAATGGGTTTGAGAGAGGCAGGTTGGACATTTAGGTGCATTACTCGCCACTTGAACCATTCTGTCTACACTGTGAGTCTGAAAGCACTGGGAAAAGGACTATACACGCACAAAAACACATCGAGAAGTCTTGGGTTGACCACTTACAGGGAGGATTGTTTCATTGTGCAACAGGCTGTAAGCACTTTACGCTGCGGCATGGCATCCAGGGACATTTCCACCATTACCATATCCAGGCGGATAGCAGATCTGTCGTCCTTTATGTCTAACATTACGACCTGAGCATCGCCGAGCACGTGCGAACTTTTAAGGGTAATGGGCAACATGGCAGCTTGAGGATTGGTGACAAGTGGTGTTCAGCGACGAATCACGGTTTGGTCTGGATGCAGACGACCATCGTTTCGCATCTGGGAACGTCCTGGCCAGCGCTGTAATCAACGCTTCTTTGTAGAGCAGCACACTGCCACAACGAGAGGTGTCATGGTGTGGGGGTACTGCTTCCTACTATTCCCGAGAATGAAGGAACCCTAACAGCGTGACAATACTGAAAGAAAATTCTACGACCATGTGCCCTCCTCATCCTTATGCAGATTAACAACCCCATTTTCCAGCAGGATAATGCCCGGCCACACACAGCACGGGTATCTCTGGCCTGCCTTCGTGATATCAATATGCTTCCTTAGCTAACAATGTACCCATACATTTCGTCCATCGAGAATGTTTGGGAACAGATTGGAAGGTAACTTCGGCCAGCAGCAACTACGGCGGATTTGGAGGGTTAGTTGTGCCAGCTGTGGCTAGAATATCCTCAGGAAATCATCGGAAGTCGGTAGGCCTCCATGCCCGACCATATCACCACCAGTCATCATGTTATTTTATCATACTAAGTGCATCTTACAAGTGTCGGTATATTGTAATATATGCTTGGTGTGTTAGAATATTTTAATTTTTTTCTGTTTACATACTACTATGTCCTGTGCCATTACCCATTCATGTGACCCTGCGATGGCACCTTCAGTGTGACCATTTTTTTTTTTTTTTGCAAATGAGTATAAAGAAACGAAACTCTGTGAACAATTTCAACTTTACTTTGTATGCTAGCAGTATCTGTTACAAAAATAACATGTGTCCACATGCCACCTCTTTTGTCACCCATTTTGTTTTATAGCATCACTTAAATAAATAAATTTTTTGCCTTGTCTCTGAAAACAATAAACCTATTGCCAACAAAGTTTTCAAAAAAGTAGTTCTATGGAAGGCTATATAAATGTATATATTTGAGTGTTTGACGCACTCAGTTTTAGTATGACGACCATGTAATCATTTAAGCATAGTATGCTTAATCTACGAAACCACGTAACTAATTTCAATTTATTTTGTAAGGTGGCAGTATCTATTACAATCATCAAATATGTCTTCACAGAGCCTCTTTTGTGCGACATCTGGTAACATAGTACCATGTGAAGGAATAAAATTTTTATGTAATATCTCGACAAATGATCAACTTATTCCTGCCAAATATGACATACATGTACGTAATACTATGGTAGCCTATGCAAACAGATATTTTTTAACAATGTGAAGCACTTATTTTGAAAAGTTCTTATATAACCTTATTAGCATAGTACACTATATCAACGAAATCATGTAACCAATTTCATCTTAACTTTGTATACTTGTGGCAGTATCTGTGGAAGATCAAGTAAGCTAATAAATAAACTCTTTTTTTCAGCAATTTTGTAAGAATGCACCACATGCAAAATTAAGCTTATATGTCATATCTCGGAAACCCATTAACGGATTCCCGCAAACTTCATGAGACAAGTTATACTTTTATAGTCCATCTATAGTCAGTTCACGACTCGAAGAGACTTTCTTGAAGCCCTGCTAAAGATTTACTTTCAAGCCCATTTTGTATCCTTCCGCCAATGGTAAACAAACATTGCCATGTGACTGCCATGTGGCAGTTACATGACAATGTTTACATGCAATGTTTACATTTCACTGTGTGTAGATGTGTTCGTACATGCACGTACCCATTATAAAAGTCATGTAATGTATATATTATTAATGGGTATTCCAAAAGCGTGAAGTTTTTAACCTTAAGAATTTCACACAAAAGAATATGCGATGCCAGCGAAAAAACATTTCATCCTATAAACTCGAAATGCGAGTATTTTGATGAATCGATAGTTGCCGTCTATTTACAATCGATTGTTAGTGACTATCGATAAATTCCCGTATATCGAAGGCAAGATCATCAGTATTGATCGGAATTGCTACAGACGTTAAAATGGCGTGGTGGTTGAGTCGGACGTTTCGCGCAATTGTAAAACGTTATTTAAAAATGGTTGTGACGGTTTTCGACAGGACGGCAGAGTTTGCGAGTGAAGGATTCTACGTCTTCGACAATGTGAAAACAATTCTTATGTGCAAATACTGCAACGTTAGAATAAAGTGGCAAAGGAAAGACACGTGCACGAAACACATAAAAACAAAATAAATTAGAACTGAAAGTGAGCACAAATTAAAATCATATGTTATTAAAAACCAAATAATAAAGAGCGGATATTAGTAAAACAAGACAAATAAATGAATTATTATAGGTTAAACGAGATAATCGCACAAATTCTCTGGCACGTGTGTCAACAACACAAGGACTACGAAGGTTAGTAAACAAATGGCCGCGTTACGTTAACCTTGAGCGTAATCTTGTGACTATGCAAGAAACGATGAAATCTAAATATGTTCGCATCACTTCATTAATAATTGGCATAATAAGATACAATTCTTTTCGACACCCATTTGTAAGCGATAAATTAACAATTACGTTAAAACTTATAACTATTTCCTCTCTTTGTGCTGGCAACCTAACGGCATAACTGTATCCGCGCTCGCAGCTGTTTGTAATGTTATATGCATGTCGCTAACGGCTAGGGTGTTTTTTCAAAGGTTGTTTTTCAAAAGTTTCTTCCAGTCGTGAACCGACTATAGACTTATACGACTTTATCGGGTAGTCACATATTTTAAAAATAACAGTAATGTAAATATTTTTAGTTAGTAATTTCAATCGAACTTTATGTGCTGGCACTATCTATGACAATCATCGAATATGCTAATACATAACAGTTTGTCTGCCATTTATGAAGACTGTGACATGAAAAAATTTATGTTTTATTCCATATATTGAGGACTAATAAACCTATTCTAGATACGGATACTGCAGACCATTAAAACATACATATTTTATGTTGCAAAGGTTTCTTTAATGGCGTTTATATAAGTAATTGTAATATGGTATTATATAACAATTCAACAAATCCGAACAAATTTTGTACGCTAAAAGTATTCATTAGAAGCATCAGTTATGAATAGAGATATCCATTTTTGTCAGATTTTTTGTGTAACAGTGCCAGATAATAACATTTATATAAGTTGTTACAATGAAGTAATGAAAATGCGTTTTTATATTTCAAAGTTTGTTTAATAAATATTTCCCTACACATTATTTTTTTCAGAAATATATTAAAGTAACAATATTGATATCGCTCATCAAATATCTGGACAAGAAAAAGTCCTCGTTTTTATTATGGACAGGAATGAACCGTCGTAACAACATGAGAAATGGAGTAGTAATAAGGAACCTCGCGATCGCGACACTAAAACTATTGCATCATGGCACATGCACATGTCTTCAGAGACATTATGTAGGGATAAACGTTCTGCTTTGATCTGATGTGAATTCAGAAATGGGTTCATCGCCACTAAAGTCCACAGGACCCCTTCTCTGTGAATGACGATTTTCAAAAATGTGCAAGTTGTGCAAAGGTGCAACAACGAAACTCAGTATGGATGCCCAATATCTATCAAAAGTAACTAAACTATCCGAAAAGTGAACTAGCTGACCCAAATTCATAAAATAATTTCTACTTGTGATGTTTGAAGCACTATGGGCATTTGCTGGATATGATTACAACACATACATGAGAATTTTTAGTACTGAATACTTTCTGCATAATGAGTTCTCTGTCAAACCACTCTTGAACAGGATCAGAGAAAAATTGATGTGCAGTCCTCCTGGTCTGTACATTGCAGGAATTTTAGAAATATCTTGATTATGAGCATTGCTCATTCAATCGTACTAGATTTCAAGAGGAGTTCAAAGGAATGATAATATCTTGGTCTTGCTGTGAGAAAGAATTTTGATAAGACTGTTCGGCAAGTAAGGTATACAAGAATTATCTTGATAAGTCTGGAGTATTCTGTTTATTGACTTTCCTGAATGAAGAAACATACTTTGTTTTGTTGATGTTCGATCGAAATTATGAAACTTCGTAAAAACTGAACTCTCAGTTTCATAGCATATTCTCATCTGATGTCAAATCTACTCTACATAAAATTCCCCACCTATACTTGGCTGCACAAAGACAGCCCGAACTTGCTGCAGTATTTTGGGAACGGCCACTCCATCTGCCCTACAGCCCTGATTTAGAACCGAATTATTTTCATGTTTCCAACACTGGGGGTAGAATAGCAAAATCTGCATATTCGACTGCATACTCAGATAAAGGCTTCAAGGATAACCGTACTACAAAGCATCAACATGGAGTTTTTCTACCAGAGGTATGATTAAGAGCAGCATTTGTACAAATTCATCAACATGCGTGGGAATAAAATTGAATAATTATTCAAGTGTTTATGCTTTATATCCATTTATACACAATGTTGGTTCCAGGGAATTAACTACTCTGAAGAGCCATAAAAACTGCTATAGGCGTGCGTATAAAAATAACAGAGGTATGGAAGCAATAAGAGTAACGTGATGCGGTCGGCAGCTAGATCGGTTACTGCTGCTACAATGGCAGGTTATCGAGATTTAAGTGAGTTTGAACGTGGTGTTATAGTCGGCGCACGAGAGATGGGACATAGCATCTCTGAGGTAGCAATAAAATTTGGATGTTCGCGTACGACCATTTCACGAGTGTACCGTGAATATTGGGAATCCGGTAAAACATCACATCTTCGACATCGCTGCGGCCGGAAAAAGATCGTGAAAGAATGGGACAAACGACGACTGACGAGAATCATTAAACGTGACAGAAGTGTAACCCTTTCTTAAATTGGTGCAGATTGGATTTGTGGACTGGCCTGCAGGATTCATGTTGTGAATTGCCTCCTGCATACTTTCAGACATTAAGTCGATTCCATGCCACGTCGTCTTGCGGCACTTCTGCATGCTCGGGAATTTTGTGGGGAGGGGGGGACCTGATATTAGGCAGGTGTACCAGTTTTTTTGGCTCTTCAGTGTATGTCACTAATAGGATATCGTATTTCCTTTTCCAGTTATTACACTATTAATTTTCCTGGCAGGCTCTCTGCCAAGTTTTAGTGGAAAGTAAGATGTATTTGTGTTAATTTATTCTTTAGCATGATAAATATATTACTGACTTTTGTCTGTTAGCTGTGTAGATCTTGCATACAAAAATACTTCAACTCATCATAAAGATATACTGTTGGCTTCAGATTGAGGCTATCAGTAGGCAAATAAGATGTTACAGCTAGTTGTATTCAAATGTCAACAAAACTAACCTTTCTTTATAGGCGGGAGAATGAAAGATCTGATAAATAAAAGCACATTTTCAAAACTGTTTTCACATTGTGGGAAGCAAGTTATTGTCCAAATGTCATCATACATGTCAAAGTTCATCTATCCACTGGTTACTTGAGATGGTAGTTTGAAACATGTTGTATCTATTGGCTATTAGTCTGTATGAGAGAAGTAATTGCTATATATTATGCGCTATGTATTCACTACACGATATTTGCAGAAACCTATTCAAACCCAATATACACAAGTGTGTACAATACGCACGTGTAGGTAATTTTTGGCCTTTACTGCATATTCTCAATGACCAATGACCTTACATGTGGGAAAATTATTCAAAAAACCATTTTACTTGTCTAGGTCATAACTGGTTAATGCAACTGTGGCCAAACATATAGCCTAAAACTCATTGGCTGTGACATCAAATCAACTGTTGTGTCGTACCGCACACATCACAAAATGTTTTCTTTTTAACACCTGAAACCGTAATTTAAAGTGCGTTAAAAGGGTTAACATAAATCAGGAGCAGCACAAACTATTACGAAATGACATTTTAAGAATTCTGGAAAATCGGCATATTTTACAAAAAAAATTAGCGCAAATACTTAGGTAAAATTGGGAATGTTAGTATCTATTCAGATTTACGCAGAATATTTGAAGAGTTGGAAAATGTATTATGATTGGCCAGTATAGAATTCATATTTTTGTAAACACCGGTAGAAAAAGAATTCTGATTTAAAATGTCTCAAGTACTTAGTTTTCCCCAGCTCCTGATTGTTATTCCCGTCTTCCCCTCTAAATCGAATTTTAGAGGCTGGAAGGGAGGAGGAAAATCCTGATGGAAATACACTAAAATGTCACTGGATATACCACACGAACTGCCATTACTCATGCCCATGCTCATTACCATCTCACAAGGGAAGCACAAAATCTCTTGAGCCTAAGCGTACAGAGGTACAAATCACGAAAAAAAATATTATGTAAGTGGTCTGAGCCCACCACTTAACGGTTAGCTGTTAGCAGTTAGCAGTCTATATCCGGTAGGGTTATAAAAGTGAAAACATTACGTGTTTATAGATGATAATTCAAACTTCACTTAATTGGCTCTATCGCACACTTTATACGCTACGTGATTTTTAAAGAGTATTTGTTGTGTTTTACAGCACTTTAATATGCGAATATGCTTCACCAGCTGCAAAGAAAGACCGCAAACCCAGTTGATGTTCAGAAGACGTGGACATCACGGAGCGCGGAGTCGTTCTCGTGCTCACAAGGCACACTTGTAAGGCCGGTGCCATGCTAGCTACCGGGTCGCCAGAGTCCAGCTATAACTACCAGTGAGGAGGTACAGTAAAAACATGTTTGAGACAAGACTGCTCATTTTGTAAGTGAGTATACACTTTAATTTGATTACAATTGCAATGCAAATACCAGTACTCATTACAGGAACTTTTCAAAATATCTTCCTCCATTCTTAATAGTATGTATATAACGGATACACATCTACTAATACAATGGCCAAACAAAGCATTTCTGGGTGTAGGTCTAGGTGGAAATTATTTGTTGGTCAAAGAAGTACTTTGTATAGAGACAATTATTTTATATACATAGCAAAGAAAAGTTTTCTGTGGAAATGACACAGATAAACGAACTTATTTTAATAGGAGAAGAAAATGTTTGTCGTCATGCCAGAAGCGTATGTGTAGAAAAAAGTTATATTTCCATGGGAATTAAAAAAATTATTAATAACTTTTACAAATAATCTTTCAAAATACGGAAATAACAATATATTATATTTTTTACAACAGTTGGGAATTCGAATAAAGGGGGGATATTAACTAATATCACTGACGAACGTACTTGAACATGACGGCTATTTTCCTCTCTGGTGATATTACAGGTCAAAAACTAGTTTTCTGTTTCTACATATAATTCCTGATGAAATTAATATGCTAGTCAAATGATTTAAGTAACGTGCAAAAGGAAGAGAAAATATTCCTAGGGTAGTTCTTCGGGGTATGGAATAGGGTGCAAAAACGTCCATCAGATAAACTCTGCATATTTAGTGGATGCACAGAAAATATTTCCCCTTTTAGAATACTTACCGAAGGAAACGTAGGCTAACGAGATCAATTTCCTGTGTGTGTGTGTTGGTGTCTGTCTATAAAAACCTTTGAACTTACGAACCGAATCGCACTAAACTCAGTACACATATAGTACCTAGTAAGGATATCCGAATTTTATAGTGTTTAACCACGTGGAGTACTTATTTAAAAAATGGCGGGGTACTATGTTATAACTCAGGAACCATTCAACCTATTTAAAATCAGTTTTGTTTATTGATAGTGAATCATAAAAAACATTGCATTTGAAGAGGGATACTGTTATTTAACTGCAATTTGGATAGCAGAATTTTACGATAAAATTACGTTTTTTCATTATATCTCGGAAAATCTTCTACTGAAAGTCGCCAAATTTGGAATGTATGTCAATCACTAGCAGACCATGTAAACTTACACGACTTATATGGATAAGGTGTTTTTAAAAAAATTGCGACCATGTAGATATTTCAGGTTTATTTGCTTTTTAAACCATACCGTTAACAAATTTCGACTAACCTTAATAAGCCGAATGTATCTATCACGAGTATAAAATGTGCCAATATCGGTCTCATTTGTCCACCATTATGTAAATGAGCGCTACATTAAAAAAATTAGTTTTTTTTATATCTTGGGTAATAACTTAACGATTCGTGCCAAATTTGTCAGACAAGTAGTACTGAGAGACGCCAAATAAATCTGTATTCTTTAAATGGGCCAGAAACGTATTTCAAAAGGACTACCATAGTAAAAAAAATTTAGTTTCGTATCATATAGCAATGAATTTCGAAATAACTGTGTATGCTGGCAGTATTTATGCAAGCATCAAATGAGCTATTACATAAACTCTTTCGTTCGCAATTTCGAAAGGAAATACCACACGAACAATTAATATTATATGTGGTATTTCGTGAAAGAATCCGCAGATTTCCACCGAATTCAGGCGATAAGTGAAATTTTGTAGATCATTGAAATTATTTATTTCTTAAGGGGGTAGTCACATATTTCCTAAATAACCGTCATGTAAATATGTATATTTGGTTAGTATACTATATGCTCCATACATTTGCAACCAAATGTCATATGCTAGCAAAATATCTGTGACAAATATCGAATGTGCAAGTACACAACATTTCTACTATCATGTATGAAAAGCAGTACATGAGAAAATGGAGCTTTCATGCCAAATCTTGGCGAACAATCAACCTATTTCTACTAAATTTTGCAAGCTAGTAGTACCAGGGTATGACATGTAAACTTATATGTTTTAGGTAGATCAGGATTTTTTTTAACTGGCGCAATGTAAATAATTTATATTATTATTACATATTAATCAAAGATTTTAACTAAATTCAGCCAAAATTGACATGCTGACTGCATCAAGTAGAAGCATTAAATATACTTATAGAGAGTACTTTTGTGCGTCATTTTAGCCTACTTTCTGAAGGAAAAAAGCCTTATGAGATAACTTTCCTAACTGTGTGTGGGCGTGTGTGTGTCCCCACCCCTCTTTGTATTTTGAACGCGTCTACCAAATTTCACCAAACTCGATACACGTATAATACTTAGTAAGGACACCTGACTTTTAAATTTTTAGACCACGCCAAGAACTTAATTTAAAAATGGCGAACACTGAAATATTTAAGGTAATATGTCTTAATATCGAGGACTATTAAACTGATTTAAACCGAATTTCGTATGCTGGCAGAACATAGTGTAAGCATTAAATTTTTTACTGATATAGTTGTTCCTTTGCCATTTTGTAAGATAGCCCTAAATGAAAATATTAAGATTTTTCGTTATACCTGAAAACTATTAAACAAATTCTTGTCCAATTTGGCACGTAAGTATAACTATGATAGGCCAGGAAAACGTAAGTGATTAAAATTAATTAGGTACTTACTTTAAAATGGGCGGCCATCCAATTATTTTAGGTTTGTTTGGTGTATCTACCATACCATTTACCCAATTTTTACCAAATTTTATGCTGAATAAACCTCTTACATGCATTATATATGCCAACACATAGACATTTTTGTCACGCATTTTGTAATATGGCGCTAAACGAATTAATTAATTTTGTCTTATCTCGGAAAACAATTGACTAATTCCTACCAAATTTTGAAAACAAGTAGAACTGTGGCAGATATTATAAAATGGTATGTTTTAAATGCCAATTTTTTTTTTCAGAATGGCGGATGTATGCCATCTTAGCTTAGAATGCTCCATGGTCGAAAACATGCAATCAATTCCAACTTATATTTATATGCTGACAACAGATATTACAACTATCAACTGTATCTACACGAAAAGTAATTTGCCCGTGATTTTTTAAGATAGAGCCATACGAATAAATAAAGCTTTTATCTTATCTCGGGAAAAATTTACATATTCCTATCAAATATGGAAAACAATAAGCACTGCAGCAGATGGTGTAATTGAGTGTATTTTAAGGTCATACTCTTATTTTCGAAATGGAGGCCTTATAGCCATTAAAGTTTTATATGCTTTATTGTCAAAACCATGTTATCAATTGCAACTTCATTTTGTTTGCTGTCAGTGTATATTACAACAATCAAATGCGTCTACACGGAGCAACTTTTGTCAACCGATTTGTAAGATTTGCCACATGAAAATTTAAGTTTTTATGTAATATCTCGGGACATAGTTGAAATATTCGTACAAAATTTGGTAAACAAATAGTATTGCAGCAGTTGGCGTAAACTTGTATATTTAAAAATAGTCAGGAACATATTTTTCAAATGGTGGTCGTATATCATTGTAGCTGAATATATATTATATTAACGAAAAAAATTTCAACTAAATTTTTTATATGCCAGCAGTTTCTATTACAACCAACAAATTTGTATATACAGAGCCAAATTTATGTAAAATTTTATAAGATAGTCTTGGAATAAAAAATTACATTTTTATATCATATCTCGGGAAACACTCAACCCATTATTACCAAATTTGGCAAATAAGTTGTACTGCCGTCAGCCATATTATATATATTGGTTAAGTTTGACAAGAACTTATTTTCAAAATGGCGGCTAAAAAGTAATTTTAGGTTAGTGTGCAATATTTAAGAAGTAATGTAATACATTTTAACGTAAATTTGCGTAATAGCAGAATACAATCAACGAATGAGCTTATACATAATTATTTTCCTCCATTTATGAAGATTGTCAATTGAAAAATATGGAGGTTTTATGCCATATCTCGAGGGCCAATCAACCGATTCTCACTTAATGTTACACGCACGTAGTCCTGCATTATATGTAAAATTACATGTTTCAGGTGTGGCAGTCCTTTTTTAATGATGTTAGTATAAATAGTTTTTGTTCAGTACGTTGTGTCTATGAAACAATTCAACAACATTTAACCAAATCATTAAACTAACAGTATTAATTTTAAGCATCAATTATGCACAATCAAATCCAATTCTCTCAATCAATTTGTAAAATAGTGCCATTTGGACAAACTGGACATTTTGTCATATTTCTGGAAGAGTTCAACTAATATCAACCAAATTTGGCACACTATAAATGCTAAGGAAGGTAATGTAAACTTACAGGAATTAAGTGGTTCAGACAAAGATGTTCAAATAGCGGCTTCATAAATAATATAGACAACTTTGCCACAAATTATAAAATTTAACCAAATTTTGCCTAACTTTGTATATTCACAGCATATATTTTCAGTAACGTATACAGAGCCTCTTTTTTGGGAACTTTGTACGAAGGGACCAAATTAGAAAAGTAAGGTTTTAAAGCTATACATCTGGGAACAATCAACCGATTTCTACCAAATTCTTCAAATAAGTAGTGTAACAACCGGCCATGTAAACTTACATGTTTTACGTGGCTCAGTAACTAATATTCAAAATGATAGGGTTTAGTAACCTAAAATGTTTACAAGTCTATCATTCGAACCATTTGACTGATTTAATCATAAGTTAATGCTCCGAATCCGACGTCCGTAATGCAGTTGATTGCACGTTAGCTTAAGATACGAGGTTTTCTGGGTTCGAGTCCCGGGTAGACATGTGTGAATTTGTAATTGTCTCACTACTGTTGCATTTATTTATGGTGTCATCTCTAATGATATTTCTTTCAACGAGACGTCAAGTTATGCATTCCAACATAGCTTTTAAGTTTTAGCTAAAAATGTATTGCACACATGTTGAGGAAAGTAAGTCGTTTATTAATATCAGTAACTTCTTGTTTAAAATAATGCCATGTGAGTTATTGGAACCTTTCTGATATATTTCTGAAATTATTCCACTAATTATAATATAATCTCACACACAAGAAGTACAACAATACTTTATGTAAACTTTCGTGATTTAAGTGACTCAGAGAGTTTTTTTTTTTTTTCAAAAAGAAGGCCCTGTACATATTTCAGGTTAGTGAATCCTGTATACAAAAACATTAGACTGATTACAGCCTAATAATATGCTTCCAATCTTACCTTCATAATGCAGTTGGTTGCACGCCAACTTAAGGGATAAGGGTTCATGAGTTTGAACCCCGTATAAGGAAGTGTGATTTTGTATTACTTGGGTTGCATATCTTTCTCGTTACATCTTTTAGGATATCGCTTTCAACGAGACCCTAAGGGCTACCTACTATCTAAGTTTTTAATAACTTAATCAAAATTACTTGAATACACGTAGCCGAATATAGGCTGATTGTTTACGCAGGTAACTTCTTGTTTTATTCTTCAAATAAGGAGAATACGCGGGTCGTCGTCGCTCTTATCTGACAGGCCTACTTCCCACAAACAACAGGCGACCAAGTCGCCACACCGCGTTTTTGTCTCCACGACCTGGTTGCCAGTATGACACCGGCATAAATGTCCGTTGCTTAATGGATATAATATGTAGTAAAATGTTTGAGTCTATATTCATAGGTGAACAAAAAAATGGTTTTCACGAGGTTCCTGGGTTGTCATTGTCATGACTGGAGACGAAGCAAATTACCTTCTGCTCGTTCGCTTGCGTTAAACAATATGTCGAGAATAAATAGTATGTCTTAAACATTCCAATATAACACACATTACAATTTTAAAAAGTAATAATAATGTATTTTTATTGCAATAATATATCTAAGATGATTTATGTTTGCACCAGGATTGTGCAATTTTTGCCTCCAAATATAACCCAAGTAAACAAAGTTTAACTACACTCTGTAAGAAAAATATTGTTGTAGGAACCATAATTCTGTACGCGTTCCCCTCAAGACAGTTAAAATAGGGACAACAGTCTGTTGGGTTGTGGTTACCCTAAGAATATTGTTAAAGGTATATGGTAACGCCAACAGAACATATTGTAAAATGTCAGTGCGTCACACATCAGTGAAGTTATTACTTTATACAGAATAGAATGTCGCGATTATAAACGAGTAGGGTTCTGACTACAATCCAGTATGGTATTCCCTACAATGCTGCTCTGACGCCGCTACGGTGATGATTGTGCACCCAGCAGTAACATATGGTAGTCCTAACAATCTGTTCTGTTGCCTTTATTGAGCGGCATGGTAGACATAACCATCTTGTGTGGTTTATTGTAATTCCCTCGTCGGCTCAGAGGATGCTCTACTATCCATAATTAATTTTCAACATCTGAATAATTCCTTGTGGAAGCAGGCATTCTCGAACTGCTGGACCTTGTATTAATAGACGGGCGCATTAGACCGCTCCACTATTGCATCAGTTACAAGATACAGGCTTTTAAATGTATTTGTTTTACATTGTTTAATTTTATTAAGCATGTAATTTAGCGTGTCTGCAGATGAATCTCGATGCGACATATTCACACAAGGATTAGAATATTTATTTAATAAAATAATCTTTCCTTTATGTTATGTATTTATATAATACAGCATTGGGTGTCATCCGATATAAAAATTGTTTACCGTGTAACGTTTGCGTAAATATAATTTCCTTATACATCAGATAATTTTTAGTACCAATACAAATAGGGCGTTAGTTATTTCACTTTTATGTCCTGTTTTTGTAAGTGATATACGTCTTTTCAAAACATATAGGACATTCCAACGACCATCAACCTTGTTGATATTATTATATATATCGCCTAATATGACGGTGTCTGTCAACACTTTAAATCGTGCACAGAAACCTCACAGATTGTCAACAGCCTGCACTAAATTAATATAACTTCACAATACCAACCATTTCCTATCTATCTTCCGTATTTTAAGTTCGACTAGTTCTGTAATCTTAACAGACTCAGATGGGTTCTCTAACAGTCCAGGGCAGTGTTGCAATTACCATACTTGTTTGTTTACTCTACAATACTAGCTCTGTAATCTAAACAGAATCGGAGGGTACCTCCAACAGTCGAGAACACTTTTGTAGCTACCGTACTTTTTCTGTAAACTTTTTTAAAGAAAAACAGGTAATTTCTACAGAACCTTCTGTTGCAGTTACCAAACAGCACTGTTGGAGTTACATTATCTTGTTATGTTATCGAAACAATACTGTAAGATTGTGTTCACAACTGTCTGTATAGTTCCTACTACAGAAATCACTTTTCCTGCTAAACAAAAGATGGTTCCCACAGCCCAACAACTTTTAACAATATTTATATTTTTCTGCTAACAGTTTGAATTGTAAAGTATTACAGAACATTCTGTTGCAGGTACTAAAGTTTAGTTGTCACTGTCATGAAATGCCATTACAAAACTGTTATGTTAAATTCTCTCTGCTGATTTCTTTCTGTGCAACATTTTGTTAAAGCACGTAATTTAAAAGCGTATCACAAGATTCCATCGCAGCGTGTAGGCTGTTTGAAAGTAGTCATCACGATGCGAAGAATGCATTTTATTAGCTAAGAATGGAAAGAAATATAAAAGCTAAGTAAATTTGTGGCAGCATTATTTGGTACCGCGTTATTTATGGTAAGCCCTCGCATTCAATGTAAATTAAAAAAAAAAACTAATTGTACACATGTCAAATTTATCGGTTCCTGTCGGGACATCTATCCATGAAAGTTGGCTAATAATATCGATAACTTTTTTGAATCCTTCGGAAAATGTTGTCTTCCTTTTTGAGATTTATTCGTTTAGGAGATTTTTATTAATGGCTTCGGATTTAGACAAAAATGCGTTTGTGAGTTTTAAAGTTGAGGATTAAAGATTTTAAATTCTAACACGGTCAATTGCACCAATAAATCATACCTTATCATTTTACAAATCTACTACGTTTAATATAAATTATGAAAAAGTCAATAACTGTGGTTTTAAGATTATTTAATGTTAGGTAATCGCATTATGACGTATTTTTATTTCTTTAAACAAATTTAAATTGGTAGAAAACTCATATTTCTTCTTATTAAATGTTTAATTCATAACACAACATCTCGGTTTCATTTTTGAGGTAGTATTAAATAATCCGTACACTTCTATACATTTTTGGTAATTCTATTGATCTACATTAAAAAAACACAAGTTTGGTATAATAATCTTTCAAATTCCATTAAATAAGTTTATAAAATAGTCTCCATAAACCAGGACACTTTCTAAAGTAATATTTATTAAACACTTGCCCTTTATTTATTACAAGAAAACACACAGATAAAATTGTAGAGCATTGTCTATCGTTTGGTGTAGTCTAAACGAAACATATTTCCGGTCAACCACAACACTCAGTTTTGGACAGCAATGCCTGCAGCAAGCGCAAGACAAATGTGCATAGCAATAAAATAAGTGTAAGATATTTACAAACCTTCTCTCAGAGTTAAGTCCTAGCACCTCCATGCTAAGTAAAGGAGGGACAAGCATTAGAGATAGATATTGTTCAAGTTTAAAGATAACCAGCTAAGAGAAAAACATGCTGTGCTGCAAGAAAGTCTGTAATTGTGACTGCCAGTTTGTTGACTCTTGAAAGTCTTTCCGAAAATTAGCCATTTTTCGATACATCACAAATATTCACTACAAAGTAAGATATAAAATAACACTTCTAAAAATTTCTGATATATTTGTTATGATATGACATATAAATATAACAAACACATACTTATGAAACATTTTTTAATACAAAAGAATAAAAATATACGTAAACTATTTAGTAATTTTATTTACTAGGCGAAAAACGAAGGATATATTCTAAACACTCTCTAACAGAAGAATGCATTTGCAAAGGTAATCTGCAAAGCGTCTGTGTAATGTATAGTAATCTGTGAAGCGACCGTATATATATTCACAAAAAGCGCTAGAATTTAAATGATATATGTTGCATTATTTATTATTGTATAGTCAGATATTTTGAAGAAAAAAAAATACATTTAATAAAGACACATTCCTGCGCAATGTATGAGCTGAACCCAGAATTATGATATATATTATCTGACCAAAAGTATACGGACACAACTCTGTAAACGTAAATTTGCGGCAATATGTCACTACGACAGTCGCTGAGCTATAAAAGGCAGAATGGTAGATGTTGATCAAAGCTACACTATACCAGCAGAATGGGTGAAGCAAGAGAGCTCGGTGACTTCGAAAATGGTGAAGTTGTTGGTTGCCGTATCAGTAAGAAATACGCCAGGGAAATTTTCGCCCCTTCAAGTTGCCGAAGTTGACCGCCGGAGAGGTGATAGTGAAGTAGATACGGAAAGACACAGCCAAAAAATACCACCGTCGGATAGGCCACATGTGGTGATCGATAGGTACCATCGAGCATTGAAGGAGGTGGTGCAGGAACATCTCACGTAACCGTGTGATACCATCACTCGTGAATTCCGCAATGCCACTAACTGTGCAGGTAGCACCATGACTGTGCGCCGGCAGTTACGAGGACTAGGGCTTGAAGCTCAGGGACCTGCTTGGAACTGCACATTCAGCCTGGGAACGCGAAGCGCCGCGTTCGTCACTGAAATGTTGACAACTCAATCATGTTATACTATATGAGAGTTCGATGGGAGGGTTTGGGTGTTTGTGAATGCCAGTAGAACTATGTATGATAGCTTAGAGCCCACAGAGAAATATGGCAGATGTCTGATGGCTGTGCGGGTGTGTTTCCATGGAATGAACTTGCTCCTCTCCTAATTCTTCGGTGCATGTTAAAGGTGAAAGGTTATAACGACATTCTTACCGGCTGTTACCTACGGTAGAATACCAGTTCAGAGATATTTGTTTTTCAACATAACAATGCTCTCTGTTACTAAGCACTGCCTGTTCGTGAGTGGTGTGTGGATTATGAAGGTTCCGGAAATGGATTTTCCAGGCCAGAGCAACAAACTCAATTATATGGAAAACCTCTGGGATGAACTGGAATGTTTGCTGCGCGCAATAACTGAACGATCCACATCACGTAATACACTTGTTACAGCACTGCAGGAAGAATGGTCAGCCATTCTCCCGGAGATGTTCCGACGCCTGGTTGACAGTCTCCTTTCGCTGGCTTAGAAACTTTAATAAAGACTAAGGGTAGGTCAAAACCAACACTATATTAATGTCCGCATCTGGGCAGTATATCTGAGGGACACTTACAAGAATATTGCGCATGGATGTCCGAATACTTATGAACCGATAGCGTATTTCCTGAATCGAATCCACCTGTAAAGAAAGAGGAAAAAAAAAAATATTTTAATTTCGGGCTCTTGCTTCAACGTTTGGCAGAGCTGATCGCCTCTGTAGGTGTTAAACTTATTTTGATACGTTACATATAAAGCTACTCGAAGTTAATCTTAAATAACTATTGTAATTAAATAACTAAAAGGTTACTCCCACCAACAAAATATTCCTTCGTCAATAGAAAAACACAAACATTAATGAGACATTCTTTAAAGGAATTCATATAAGCAGCATGGCCAGTAAATTTGATTTATAATGCAAGAGGCAGTCGTTAAATTGCTGAGAAACAGAAACATTACTCTTTCCCACTAAACAGCTTCGGCATGTGGAAAACAATTTTGAGAATAACGTTTTAAATAAAAATAATGCTGAAAATTATTTCAGCTATATTTTATAAGTGTTCAGAAATATGTCTTAGAGAGCATGTAAACAAATTTAAAGCCTTCGTGAAAGAATTTTCCATACTTAACTGAAATTACATAAAATACACTCATTTGCAAAATAAATTAATCTCACTAAAGGTGCTATTGCAGGGGCACGTAAGTGGGTACAGGCACAGGACAAGGTAATATGTATACAGAAATAATCAAAATAAGTGACCATATCAAGCATGTTTTGCAGGGGACCAGCGCTAGCAGGATGTACTTGGTATGGTGTTGGACCACCTGTAGGAAGGTAACAGGCAGCGGTATGGTCGGGAATGGAGGCATACAGACGTCGGATGTTTTCCTGAGGAAGATCCTGCCATTGCTGGCATAAGTGACCTTCCAAATTTACTATAGTTGTCACTTGCCGAAGTTGCGGTCCAATCTGGCCCCAAACATTCTTGATGGCGAGAAGCCCGGGGACCTCACTGGCCAAGGAAGCAAGTTGACATCACAAAGGCAAGTAAGAGATACCAGTGCTGTGTGAGGCCGGGCATTATACTGCTGGAAAATGGGGTTTGTTAAGCTGCTTCATGAATGGGAGAGCAAATGGTCGCAGAATTTATTTGTTATTTCGCTTTTCCGCCGGGGTTTTTTCAATCACCACCAATGGGGTGCGGAAAACGTAGGAAATGGCATCCCACACAATGACACCTCTCATTGGGGTGGTTTGCTGCTCTACGATGAAATGTGGATCATTGCGCTGGCCAGGACATCACCAGACTCGAATTCAATGGTCGCCTGTATAAAGACAGAAACATGATTCGTCACTGAATATCTTTCGTCGCCAATCTGCAAAATGCCATGCTGCCTGTTCCCAGCAGAATGTCACGCGTGCTTAGTGATACGTCGTAAGGGACGCCACGACGACAGGTACCGCTCTGCTAGCCGCCTTGTACAATGCCGACAAAGTCCGCAGAAAAAAAGTGAATTATGCTTCCCATGTTGCAGAGACACATGAGCAATGCTGGCCGTACTCGGTGTGTGCGCAATGTTCGGCTTGAGGAAGTGATACGTCAGCACATCAACAACATGCCCTCCACTAGTACACTTTCCATAGCGTGCCAAATGGTCGTGTCCCATTCAACCGTGTGGGACTCTTACTGTGGGTAAATCGCCACCATCCCTACTGCTGGCAGAAAGTACAAGACATTCAGCGAAAATACGTTTTCAAAACTCAATTTTCTCAGGCTCATATCTCCTTTAACATTTGGTTTAGGTATATGGTTTTTTATATATATTCAACATTTTTTTTCATAAGGAATCACCTTCCACAATTTAGGTGTTTAATTTTCGAACACCTTGTGTTTGTGTGTGTGTCTATATATATATAATTGTATGTATGTTAGTGTAAATATATAATTGTGTATAAAGTTGTGTATATGTAAATATATGGAAACATTTTCAGTGTGACCATGTATGTCAATTTCACACAGGCGTATATTCTCGCATGCATACGATAGTACATGTGACGAATATCACCTTGAGATATAGAGTTTCAAGCCCCCTGCACACTTGTCGCAATTACGCAAGGTTAGTAGCTGGTTGTAACGACAGGGTGTAACATCATTCCATCATTTCCCAAACATGTTCAGTGAGTGATATACACCTATCTTGCTAACTAGGAGATTTATCGAACAACAAAAAAGCAGGTCGAGTAGCAGCAGCAGTATGTGGAAGTGCATTATCCTTCTGAAGCATTAGATAATTTTCCTGTTGAAGGAATGGCAGCAGAACAGGACTAACAATGTGCTGGATGTAGAAGGCACTGTTTAACAGATTCTCTCCAAACACCAATGATGAACAGAAACAGTACCCTATCGCCCACTACATCATCATGCAACAAGTTGGGCCTGTATATCGGAAGCGAATACATTCTGGAAGATGATGCTCACCAGGTCCACGTCGCAATGTAAATGACCATCACTTGCATGCAGACCAAACCTGCTCTAGTCGCTAAACACAACGTAGTACAATTCCATTCTCCAGGCGATCTTGTCACGACACCACAGGTGTGCGCGATAGTGTGTGGCAGAATAATAAGCATGACCAAAGCCACATGTAGTTGTAGTCCTGCTGCAAGTATATGGTACCCAATGGTGTGTGTGGACAGCCCTGGTGCCACATTCTTTCTGAGCTGTACTGTGGATGCAGTACAGTCTACCAGTGCTGCCCTAACAATGTACCGATCTTGACATAGCTATGTACTACACGGCCGTCCAGGACCTGGTCTATGGGTTTGGATCTGCTCAATGTTCAGTTGACCACATATGTGTCATGACCAAGATGTGCAGCAATCAATAGATACACCCATCACACCTCACGAAGACCTACGATACAGAATCTCTCAAACAGTTGTAAGTGCGAAACAGAAGTCTTTAATCGTCTTCTTGAAACATGGCAATAGTTTGTCTGCTACTTATATACTGAATGTTTAATCTTCCAGGGGCGCAAAATTCTGTCCGGCCACGAAGTGAATAGTACAACACCATCAATTGGCCGATGTCCTTTAAATATTCGTCAGTTTAACAATATTCCTCTAGCATGCAACTATTGCACCGACATTCATTTTGACATCACTCTTTAGGTTGTAATTTTTTCCGTCTGAAAAAATACACATATACATCTGCATATCTGTATATTATAAATATACTGAGAACATCTAAAATAAAGGAAATATTAAGGGATATATGAGCCATAGAAAATTCAATTATTGATCTGTGTTTTGCAGAAATATCGGAAATGAAATGAAATTAATTTATAATTATGCTAATATTGTTTTATGTTATCGAAATTTCAACATTAAAGCAAAGTTCCATTAACACCCCTTCTGTTATTAAAATAACGCGGATGGCACGCTTTAATTGCAGACAAAATTTTTAGCATCAGGATTTGTGAGTGTTTGATGCTGGTTTACTGAGCAGCATGCACATAATAAACAAAAATGTGTGTAATGTTGCAGCTGCCCAGTACCCACCGTTTTCGTTTAAAATGAGGAGTGGAAGTCATTAAGTGGTCAGACTGCTCGCCTTCCACTATAGAGAACCGGGTTCGATTCCCAGCAGTGTCGTTCCCCGGATTTTCGCATGTTGGTAACTTGATGGGTGATGCTGCTGGTAGGAGGGTTTTCTTGGGGATCTCTCTTGCATTCCGGTGCTGATCCACACTCACCTCGCTTCATTCTCATCGGCTCTTAGGAAACCAGTTTTAATAGCCACACAAAATATTGCCTATTTCCACTCCACTCGTTTAAAATCCACAGAAGCTAATCGGCAGCAGTTATAGTGTTCCAGGCACACAGGCAATACCAATGCTTCCTGCATGGAAACACACACAGTAAACGCCAGAAACAACAATGCAACAAAAACAAACAGGCAACTTCATTACAGTAAGTATATTTCATATATGGCATGTGTTTTTTGCAGTAAGTTTTAAAAATGTCCGTCACAATTGTCTGTGCAGTGGGCACAGCATCATACCATAGACCCGTGTAGATAGAATTGCCTACATATTAGATACTGTGTCTCTGCAGCCAAAACATTGTGTGCATTTTACTCGAAAATGGCGAGTCCTGGTCAGTTGTAAAAAGAGGAATTTTTTATTTAGGCCGTAATGCTCAAATAACCAGCATCAAAAGTTCATAAATCCTTATGGTAAAAATGTAGTATGCAATATGATAAAAACCGCTGTTTTCTCATTTATGTTAAGGTATTAACAGGACGTCACGCTTATGTTAAAAATCCGAATCATATAAATCAATGTCCGGAGGATTGAAACTTAATGTCAAATAGTTTCCTATATTTCGCAAAAATACACTTTAAGACCTCGATTTTCAAGAAAAGATATCTCTCTTAATAATCAGTTCTATTAATGTCTGGTGAATATTTCCCACTTTATTTTGCAGAAGGATTCGTCTCACGAAGTTTGGCGGTCGAGTTATACCCCACGAAGTGTGCATATATACATTATGTGATCAATAGTATTCAGACACACACCTGAAAACTAAGTGCATGTTTGGGACGCTCTCCATCGGGAACACTGGCACTCAAGGTGGTGTTGGCCCACTCTTAGCACTGATGACAGCGTGCACTTTCACTGGCATACTTTCAATCCGGTGGCGGAAGGTTTCGTGGGGAACAGTAGACCATTCCTCGAAGGGTGCCGAAATGAGAAGAGGTATCGATGTGAGATGGTGTGATCTAGCACGAAGTCGACATTCCCAAATATGTTCTATCGGATGCAACTCAGGACTTTACGTAGGCCAGTCCGTTAGTGGAACATTGTTGTCGTCAAACCACTCCCTCACAAGCCCTGTAGTATGGATGGGTGCTCAGTCATGTTGAAAGTAACAATAGTCAACCCTAAACTGGTCTTCGTTGGTAGGCAAAATGAAAGCAGTTAAAATGTCAACATAGACTTGTGTCTTCATCGTGTTATGTAAAGCATCAAAAAACATGACCACACTGTAATCCAAACACCCCCGATTTTCACAGTCGGCACTATAGAGACTGTTAGATGTCTTTCACAAGGCATTCGCCACACCCACTCCTTACCATCACATCGGCACATTTTAAACCGTTGCCACTCTATACAATGGTTTTATACTGTTTTTTGTCCAATTTAGATTCTCCCTACACCATGCGAGGCGCGTTTAGCATTTGCCTGTGTAATGAGTGGCTTATAGTCAGCTGCTCGGCCATGGAAACCAAGTTTCCACACCTTGTGCCGAACATTCATGGTTCTTGGAGTAAATCGTAATGCAGGTTGTAATACTTGGAAATGCAGTGTAATTAAGGCTATGGATGATTGACGATTACGCTGTACGACACTCTTCATCAACACTTGACGGTCGCTGGCAGTCAACATGGGAGGTTGGCCTGTATACTTTAGGGGCTGTACATGTCTTTTCATGCTTTAAATTCACTCTAACATGGGACACAGTGTTTCTAGGGATAATCAGGCGAGTGGAAATCACATACACAGATGTCTTACACAAATAGCACCCGATAACCTGACCACGTTGAAGGTCCTTCAATTCCTCAGACCATCCCATTCTGCTGTCATGCACTGTCAGCTGACTACTGCGATCGTTGACCATGAGTTCGACGTGGTAGATGGCAGTACTGTGTCACTACCTATGTTAAACACTCATTTTACGGAGTGTCCGGATACTTTAATCACATAGTGTATATATATATAATATATATATTAATATATGCTCGGTGAAATGCATTAAATAACACCTAGTAACATTGTCTTACCTACGAGGGTTTTATAACACAAATTGTTCACATGTAAATGGCACCCTGATCGTAAGTGGAAGGGTACCACTGGCCTGCACCGGTCTTCAGCCATTATGCGAAATATCTTATTGTAGTTCATCTGACATCACTACAAGTGTAGTTGGCTGCGCGATTCCATTGAGTGTATATCACATAGTATGTCTGCAATTCCTAGAAGAAGAAAGGTGAGCATCAATTGAATAGTTCATTTACTTTGAGAATGGCTGTATAGAGGGATTATGAGAGGGTAGCTGGACATTCTGCATAATCGCCACTCACTTGGGGTGTTACGTGTCAGTGGTACATTTCTGATGGAGAAGATGGGTGACAGAGTGTTACCACAGCTACCTAGCCCCAAAAGTGCCACCTCGCTGCACTGATGAGAGCCTGGAAAGAAAGATCGTTCGAGCAGCCCTGACAGAGTAGCAACTACACATGCAGCCAAAATCAATTACCACCCAACCCCCCTCCCCAAAACAGTAAGGTGTATCGGCACGAACAATAAGCAATCGATTGTTGGAGGTGGGTTTACATTATCTATCGTGTTCCTATATTATGTTTTCCCCTAACACCTGCTAATCGCCGTCAACATTTCCTGTGGTGTCGAAGAATGTGTGTTGAAGAGGCGAATTAAGAGCAGTGGTGTTCATAGAGGAGAGTCATTTCTGTCTCGGACAATGTGATGGCCGTGTTTGCATTCATATGTAGGCGTGAGCGGAACAATCCATCGTGTAATCGCACTAGCCATACCGGACCCAAACCTAGGATAAAGGTTAATGGTTAGCGAGGCCATAAGCTACACATACCGATCCTCTCCGGTACTCATTCAGGTGAACATGACGCCAATCCAATCTTCCAAACATATGTCGACATACCACAGGGGCCACTATCCCCATGTTGCTAGAACAACAAACCATGCCATATACGATGTATGCATGCTACTCCGGCCTGTTACATCTCTAGACCTCAGCCCTATCGAACATGTGTGTGACATGATGAGAAGGCACCTGACATCCAACCCAGCCCCGGCAACGACCATCGCAAAGCTACGCAAATAAATACAGCTAGCGTGGAATACCGTACGTATGAGACTCTTTCAGCATTTTTACGGCAAATTGCATGCTAAAATTACTGCATGTGTGGCTGTTGGAGATGTATGTTCCACGGATTTCAAGTTTTGACCGTACATACTAACTCCTCCTTTTGTGAACGTAATTTAGGACATATACATGTATTCCTACGTGATAAGCTTAAATGCATTTACAGTAATATAGATGTATATACAGGATGAGTATATATATATATATATATATATATATACACGATGAGAATAAAAGAATACCCCAACTTTGAAGGTCCATATTATCAAAACCAAACAACCTACCACCTTGATTGACCAACCAAATCAATCGCGGAACCATGAAGTTTGTTTACCATATCTTCATAAATGTGCAATGTGACCACCACGAGCAGCCCGAACGACATCTACGTGATAATCAAACTCGTTCCACACTCTTGTCAGCATGTCCAGTGTTACGGTTTGGATGGCGTCCGTAATTCTTGTTTCGAGGTCGTCAATATTAGGCAGCAATTGTGGACGAAACACTTGATTATTTATGTACCCACGTAGGAAAAAATCGCACGGGGTAATATCCGAGCTTCTTGGGGGCTCAGCAGTTCAGGAAAGACACTGGCTATGTTTATTGAAATTATTGATCTCGGACACGATATTTTATATCTTTGAACATGACTTTGTCCCCAGTTGACTAAAAAACTGAGAAAAATCGCAAAAATGTAAAACAAAAAGATCGGGATAAAATTACATGTTTTGCCTCTACTGCAATCTTGGATTTCCATGACCTTGACCTTGAACCTGGGTGACCTTGAACTTGTATGACAAACAAAGCATTTCGGAAAAATTTAAAAACCTTAAAAATCCCAAAAATTTAAATAATAACATTTTTACACATTTAAAACTTATAACGAAATATTTTGTATAATTTAAATTGTCTTATATTAGAAAATGCAACAAAATGCGGGAATATATAATATATTTAAAACTAAAAAAAAATTGAAAAATTTTAATAATTTGGTAAAAAATTTATATAATTCCTTAAAAACACGTTTAATGATGGCTGAGCGCACACTCCTAGTATGGCAACCAGCAGACTATTGAGACAAGCCAATTTGCATTGGCTGATAAGCCGGCACACTTTCAACCCCACCACTACATTTCATTGCCTATTAAGTTGACTCTCCTTCCAAATACCACCCTTCAAAGAACTCACCCTCCGCCCCCTACGCTGCTCATCGACAATTAAGCCACTATTGCTCGACCGCAACCACTATCACTATACTGTTTCAGTGTTTAACGATGACATCACATTGCTCGATTGTGATAGGCTGTTGGTCATGTAAGATCTCGACCGTTTCAGATAAATGTTATGGCTAAAGTCGCGCCATATAACTGTTATTCGTCTAATGCGAGAGGTTACATGTAGCTCACTCTTTCCTGGCCACTTTTACCATTCGACAGGGTACGTCATTTAATGTTAGACTCGTCCATCCGAGTGCCACCGGTATTATGGGTCGTTATCGTAATTACACATATATCTTTCAACAAAACTAAAAGGAAAATATGTCAAATTTCAAGTTCATTTTCGAACCAGCGAGTTTTTAAGGTATATATGTGTAACGTTATTAAAGAGGGTTCTGAAGCTTCGTAACTATAAATTAACACATCCATATCAGTAATATATAATTTATTGTGTGTTGTATCGTACTAAGTCTGCATGGATATTTACAACAAGGGTCCAAGATCTTTAATTACTATTATGTGTCAGTCAGGGCCAAAAAATCGTTTCAGATTCTGGAAATTTAAAGACTTCGTCGAAGCATAAAGAGCATTAAGGACCCATTTTTAAATGTTCATTTGCCATAATATGGTGGTTTCACTTTGCAAATATAGGCCGAGTAAAGAAGAATATAGTTATACAACACGCAAATGAAGTTCCAGATAATAGTATAATTACGTTCAGTTTATTGCTCCAGTGCGACTTAAAAAAACACACAACATATAAAGAAGGCACAGGCAGGCAGGGATATAAAACGAAGATTATGCTCGTATAAGACCGATGAAAATGAAAAGGACATAAAATACTGTATAGGAAAAATGTACTTAGAGGAAAAATCTTACAAGATCATAAGGGGTGGATATTGCAATCTACAGCCTTACTTTTATAGACATAGTAGCGTATCTTTGCGAACATTAAGTGTTAAGAGCCATGACATTTAATTTCTAGAAATAATTTCCAACGTGGAGAATGTAAATCTAACATATTAGGCATAAGTTGTTTTCATAAGCAAAGTTGGCAACCATTTTCGAATCCTTGGCGATAAAGCCACTAAACTTAGGTCGTAAGTAACAATTCCAAAACCAACACCTCGCATTAGGAGAGAAGTGCTTTTATAATCACAGGTGGCATTATACATTAAAGCTATATTTAATTACCAGTAGACATAGCTTAACATTATCAATTGAGTTCGTGGAAATGCTTAAAAATCTTTGCTTCTAGCCACATTCACTACGACCAATATCACCCTTACCACAAAACCAAATACCACACAAAATACAGACAGTCCATTGTTTATGCTGTTCACGGTAAACTGAGCACTTTTGAGAGCACTGCTTAAGATCTATTTGTATGCACGTTGTGTATTCTCCGCCATATGTAATATCAGCATTGCCATGGGCCTCATCACTTTATTCATGTGTCGGTTAAGTGGCACTGTGAAATGATTAGAAAAGTAAGTGTATTACAAATCGGCTCATTTTTACATTCGATGAATTAAAAAAAACTGAATTAAATAATTTAAGTTATAAAAACTTGCTATGTAACACTTTAAAATCAAAGTTAAGATATGGAGCTTTTTCCCTCTATGGTTACCAAATTTACTGAGGGCACATCACTCAGCGCGCCTGTATAAATTAATGCCGGTAGAAGCAGTGATATTTTCTGAGGTTGTTTTAAAAAGTGCTCACTTTATCGCGAAGAGACTTTAACAGATCATACCAACCGACCATACCAGATATACAGACCATACCAGCCATACTAAATGTTTATACCAACTGACTGTACTGAAGCCAGTGATGTAGCATCATGAGACTCCCAGGTGCCAGATGTTCCCTTGAATAATATTTAATAATTATGTTATAAATTTTCTTACAGCATAGCTGTATGCAAACTTTCTGCAACCAAATGTGAAAAATTTAGCGATAAACAGTCTCGTTTCTCCGTCCTTTTTCGCAGCTCGTCTACCTCTATCTATCTCTCTATCTATCTAGCTCTCTATCTATCTTTCTATCTATATTTCTATCTCTCACGAACTTTATTTCTCTCTCCCTCGCTCTCTAGCATCTGCGCCAGGGAACGATGATAATAAGGATATCATATTATTTAGGTTTTATTAAAAATACTAGAGAATGAACAATACGAGAAAAATAATAGTTGCACCTCAATGATGTGTGTTCTTTTTTGCAGTTTTGACCTAATTAGTCGGGAATCGTAGCGAGTTTGACAGCATGAACTGCTGCTATTATTCTTTCTTACTAGGTTTAAACAACTGAATGAATAAATATTACTTAAAATATTTCATCTTTGTTTGTTTTATAAGAAATTAATTCTTTGCCTTAATCACTGTTCCGAAAATACTGAAATTAATATTTAGAAAAGTTTATTTAATAAATTTACTAAATAAAATATTTGTTTCACGTAAAGTACTGATGACTGTGCGAATAATTTAAACTAGTTTTTCTGCTTCTCTTCTGCTGTCCTGAGCACCAGTCCATTCATAATTTAGTGGTAAGATTCTGAGATATATATAGTTTCCACATGTTTGTATTTGTGTATGTTACACCCTCCTGTTGAAATTAATTCCGACGCATTTCACGCTGCGTTCGTGCTATTTGTAATCTCGACTTAAATTGTTTTTATAAAAATGTAAAAACCGGATTATTAATATCCTTGGGAAATTAAACACTTTTTACAGAGAACCACAGTGGCAACTATTAATTTGACAAATCCCTTGATCATGTTTAGATATGATAACATGAAGTTACAATAGCTAGGAAGAACGATTGCTGGATGCACGAAAATATTATAAAATTCCTGTCCACGTCTCATACCCAGACTGTATCGTACCAGTGAGTGCACAATCAGTCTCATTTCCAGGTTTCTGATGACTTAATTAATGATAACTAGGCTGTGCTTAAAGAATGGAGAAATCGACGAAACATTTTCTTAAAACAGTTATATTTACAAAGAAAATGTTTGTAATTCCCGGGATGTGTGGGTAAGAAGTGTTGCCATCGGATCCAAATCTGACCTGTACTAATGTAACTGCAATAATGGGCGTTCAAATTTAAAAGAATGTGCTATGACACTGCCAGAACCCCATACAATAAACGACCATACCAACCATACAAGCTATACAAAATGGCTATACCAATGGCTATATCATTTACACAAAAAGAATATACCAAACAGCTACACCAACCGCCCATACCAATTGACCATATTATCTAACTACATCATCATCCCATGCCAACGAGAACAACCTTAGATAATTGCCATATAAACTGGCTATGCCAAAAAATTATAAAATCTTGCATACAAATTTTTGATAACAACCGACCAGGCCAACCAGACACCAAGGTCGACTGCCTGAACCAGTTGCAATGACTGGTCACCTGACAAGACCAATGGACAAGACCCAAAAGGCTGACAGACCAATGAATTAGACCAACCATTAATAACCGATCAAACCACCAATACCGATCAACTAGCAACACCGACCAACCATACCAGTCAACCATACTCACATATTTCAAAAATAACCCTCATATAGACACCTCACCTGTTATCAAGATCAACTGAAACACCAGCCGACAAGATTGACAAACTGGCAAGATCAATTGACATGACCAACCAGGTGTACCAAAAATCAAAACCGATCATTCAGACTATATATGCCAGCTTGCTACATCAAAGAACACATACAGCCAACATGTTAAACTAACCATTAAGGCGGACTGGACATATAAATAGACAAGACTAACCACCAAGCCAGACCAACTGAACCAACAAACCAAACCAACCGACCATACCATATGATCATACTGACAACCATACCTTCCACAAAGACTGACCATGCTATATGAACATACCATACGACAATACCAGCCGACCATGAGAACCGGCCAACAAGACAAACAAGCCATACCAATCATCAAGACAGACCAATCGAGAAGTCCAATAAGACCACCTGGACAAACCAACAAACCATACAACCTGACTAATTCATCATACCAACCAGAAAGACCAACCGACAGTCCAAATCGACCATATCAAACAGCCATACGAATCAAACCGAATGGACATACCAACAGACGATATAGACCAGTCTAGAAACACATCGCTTAACAAAAATCTAATTGAGAACTTTTCGTGAAAATCTTCGTAAGACTTTTCTCCCATCTCGATTATACAGCTAATAGAGTCTTGATTATCGGAAAATGATACAAGACAAATCACGAGCTTCAATGTGGATCTTGCTGTGAGCTGTGGAAAATGCCTCACAGACTGTCGCAAGTAATTTGTAGATGTTAGGAGTGCTGTAGCACGTCAGTCATGTTGCCCGTGGGGACCAAAGAACTTATTGATGGCGAAGCCTGGGTTTAGAGTCCCGCGCCCCATAATATATGCTTTAAAATAGAAAAAAAACTTTATATAAGATTCATATAAAACTCTATAATAGTACACACAGTGGGACCAATCAGGAAGCACATCGAAAATCCTGTAAAATGTCGCACAGCACATATCGAAACAAAATATTTGTTCTGTCTCGAGTAATCCATTTGAGATGTGTACATAGTTATGCTTCTGTCACAGCACATGGCCGATACTGTTTCACAGGCTATTGCTCTACTAAATCTGGAGCAACACGATTAGATGTGCTTGAGAACACAACATCGACACTGCATACTCGCAAGCATGCCCACGACCGACAATGTTGCACCATCTGATCGGACTCTAAATGACGACAAACTCAGTGACATATTTGAGGGCCAGAAGCATGTTTCCCGCTTGCATGCACTTTGCGAAACATATATATATATATATTGTAAGAACTCGCCCTTTCGAATCACTAAACGAAATATATCTAGAACGTTCCATATAGTTGACGAAATATTTCTACTTCTTCTCTAGTCAAGATTCCAACTTACGCTCAAAGAAGGCCTTCTGCTACATATTTAAAGGGTAAATATATGGCAGCACTCGGGAAAACACATGTAAATAGGTCGTACGTGCAGATATTACAAATAATTGGAAAATATGCAGTGACCATCTCTTATATATACTATGTGATGATAAGTATCCGGACACCACGCGAAATGTGTGTTTATCATATAGGATGACACAATACTGCCATCTACCACGTGGAACACATGGTCAGCGATCGCATTAGTCAGCAGGCAGCGTGAGAAAGCAGAATGGGATGGTCTGAGGAACACACTGACTTTCAACATTGTTTGTTGGTCGGTTGCCGCTTGTGTAAAACATCTGTGCACGAGAATTCCACCGTCCTGAATATCACTAGGTACACTGTTTCCTATGTTATAGTGAATTGAGAACGTGAAGGGATGTGTACCACCTAATAGTGTGCATGCCGACCTCACATGTTGACCACTAGATACCATAGAATGTTTAAGATGGCCATACAGCATAATTGTCAATCGTCCATAGCCACTATTACATAGAAATCCCAACTTGCATCACGATTTACTTCAAGCAACATGACTGTTAGGCGCGATGTGCATAAAATTGGTTTCCATGGCCAAGAAACTGCCCATGAGCGACACATCACACAGGCAAATGCCAAATGCCGCCTCGCATTGTGTAAGGAGCGTCGAAACTGGACAACAGAAAAGTGGAAAACAATTTTTTGGAGTAAAGAATCACGGTATACAATGTTGCTATCCGACTGTAAGGTGTGGGTGTGACGAAAGCCTGGCATGCGTTAGTGCTGACCTGTGAAAATCAGAGGAGGTGGGATTACAGTGTGGTCATGTTTCTCCTGGAGGGACTTGGCCCCCTTTTTACTTTATATGGCACTAACAAGTCTCAAGTTGGCGTATGTGGTAGTGGTTTGACGACAACGATGTTCCACTAATAGACTGGCCTTCACAGAGTAATGATTTGAATCCGATAGAATATATCTGGGATGTTTTGGAATACCATCTTCGTTGTAGACCACACCGACGCACATCGATACCTTTTCTCATTTCGGGACTTTGCGAAGAATGGGCTGCCATTCCCCAAGAAACCTTCCACCATCTGATTGAAAGTATGCCTGCGAGGGTGCAGGCTATCATTTATACTAAGGTTGGACCAACACCGTATTGACTGCCAGTGTTTCCGATGGAAGGTGGCCCAAAATTGTACTTCATCTTTAGGTTGGTGTACGGATACTTTTGATCACATATTGTATAACTCAACGTTATATTGTAATATTCTTGTGAGCATAATAGCCTATGTTTTTAATATATAAACAAAACAATATTTTTTAATTTATTCAAAATATAATTATTATTTATAATCAAAAGGTAGGTAATAAATTTAGTTTATATAAGCGCAATCTACATTCTTACTAAAACTGAAATATCAACAAATGAAATGAATATAATGAATTCCACACAAGTGAAATTAAAATAATATAACTAGACAGTTCGAAAGTTTTAATGCAAGAAACACTTAATTTAGATCTACTTAAGAAATTAAATTTGATATCAGTTCTAATAACTATGATCCACTTCGAGGAGGAACTTATGTTGAATTACCAAAATTTATTCAAAATTAGAAGTGTTGTATCAAGGATAGTAAAAAAATTATTAATGGTTGAAAATAAGAAATATGTGGTGTTTTAAATATGATTTAGAAAATATTTTAAGTTTTTCCAGTAAACATGTAGATGGGCCATCATAACATAGCATACAAAATATGATTCATTATATAACAGTTATTTAGTTGAAATAAATTCTAATAATACTAATGCATGAACATGTATAATTAATCTATACAAATCCTTAGGCAAAATAGATTAGTTTGTCCCTCGAGTGAAAAATATAACAAAATAATGAATCGTGTTAACTTATTACTATACAATGATCATACAGTCGGGAAAATGTACAGTATACATTACTTTATTGAGTAGACCACTACATAAATTGAAATATTATCACATACGTATGAATTGAAATTTCAAGTTTCAAACAGAAACTAAATTAAATAAACACATTGAAAATTGCATTGATGAAAAACAGTAAATTGAAATATCGTCTAAACTAAGTATTAGAAAAGTTATATCAAATGCAGCAGCATGATATGGTATATTTGAAATTTTGCTTAGTTTTTATGTTTACTACAGGAAATAAATGAACAAATGACTGATATAATAAAGCATATACATAAATATTTACATTATGTTTTTTCAGGATTTCAATCTAGTGAATGAAAGGAAAAAATGAGAGATAAAAATTTAGGTATTTTAATGAAACAAATTAATGGGACACTAAGTATGGTAAAACGTATAAATAAATTAAAAGTAAAAGTCTCACAATGGAATAGAGTAATAGTAAATAATTAGGAAAATACTTAAATGCTAAACACTATCATATTTGAGGAACTGAGTTGAACAATAAAATAAAGAACTTCTCGATCATGATAATGCACAACATTTTAGAGGTGTAGTATGTAATTCTTGAATTTTTAATTTAACGATTTCAAACTTTATTCCAGTAAAAGTTCACAACTTAAGATACGACTAAAAGCTATTCTTAAAATAAATAGTAAAACATAGAAAAAAATTGGAAATAAAAATTATACCAAACACAAAAGACAATATTAAATTTTCTAAGAAAGTTGTTGATCAATACGAACACAAGTTTTATATACCTTAATTTAAATAATTTAAAACAAATCATAAAATAATAGAAAAATATGATACATGTAGTAAAAAGATGCAAAAAGGAAAGAAAGGAGACCACATAACATTGTTATTAAATTTAGATTTGTTGATAACAAGGGGTACATAAGTACATGCCAAGATAAATCAGTAAACTATTTCATTGAGCTTATTGATTGTTACTGTTCAAAAGAAGATAAAATCAGGAAATAATAAATACTGAATTGCTACCAATTAATGAAAAAGGAATATTAGAACTACCAAACCACTGTAAAATATGTGATAATAAAGTCAGTTAGCCCACTGATCATACTAAACTATAGTTGCATAATCTATCTGGAGTGCAATAATTTATAAGGTTGGGCCTTGCTTTAAGTAGAACTAATTAAAAACTTCATTGATTACAAAAATCAGCCAAAATGAGAGAAAACATTAATTTAAATATTTATCAGAATTAACCACACAAAACGTTTTACAGTTATTGGGTGATGGTAAATGTAATTATATATTTATTGTGATTTTTATATTCCTCAAGAATCTTATAAAAATTTTTTTAACATTACCCTATGTTACTAAAACGTGGCCTCATTATGATTAACCCTTAAGCTATCAGAAAGCAATAATTGTTAAGAATATTGGAAATAAATGGAAGGATGTAAAACTGATGAATAAATTGAAATAGAAAAGTGATTATGTTATTCATTATCGAATAATGAAATAATGTATTTACAAGTGTATAGTTATTAAACAAGTCAATAATTGTAACTGATTTAAATCGAAAGCATGGTTAAATATTTATATATTAAAAAAATAGAAAATTTACATGAGAAGCTAAAAATGTTTCGAAAAATATATAACAAAGGTCATGAATAATAGAGTACAAGGCAAAAATATCGTAAATGTTAGAAAACGCTGTAATTTAAGATGGAAAAATTAATTACAAATCATTGAAAAATATAAATAATATGAAATTATAATTGCAAAACAATAAAGATAATGTTTTGTTTTACAAGAACAAACCGAAAATAGCATAAAACGAACAGAATATGAATGATTCGTTGTGTTAGAATTATCAAAATTATTGACTTGCAAATTTTATGATTTGTTTAAAGAAATTAAATTATAAAATTCTACAGAAATATATTTATTACTTGTATATATTGTGACAGAAGATAATTATATGAAAATATTAAAAGTAATATACGGCACTGCAATTCATCGGATTATACAATATAAGAGAAAATATGCATAAATAAAAAGTATCAGGATTATTTAAAGATTAATAATTAGGAATAAAAATGAGATAATTTGTTAGATTGGGATCACATATTTATGGCTCCAAGAATTTTAATAAGTAAAAGTATGTAAAGGAATAAGAAAACGTATTATTAAAAAATAAAGGTTTTATATATAAAGATAATTTCATGAATAATCAAAACACAGAAAGTATATAATGTCTAAGAACCTAAAGTAACACCCATTAATTACAGAAAAAATCATTATCACCATATTATCACAATACATAAAAATTGATATTATATATATATATATATATACAGTGAAATCCCGATATTTCGCATCCCGATTATTCGTATATCCCGCTAATTCGTACAAATTTGCCGGTCCCTTGAGAAAATCCCTTTAATTCGTAAAAAACAATGCATTCCGGTCCCCTCGATAAAACGTATTTATTTTGGTGCTCGAGCTGAATTAAAACGTCATATAATTCTTATTTACAAGTTAAAAATCTTGTTAACACGTAATGTTTTTAACCCTAGACTGTACACCAGCTCTAGATTTATGCAATTCGGGTAGGGTAAGAAAGACCGGAAGGGTACTGAGGGACGTAGGAGGGTTTGAAGGGCAGGTAATGACGCCGAGTATGTTGTGAGGCGATGTGTCTGTGATTCCCAGAACTAAGAGGCGCCTTGGTGTCCGGCCTAGGGTTATGAGAGGGTAGGAAGGAGCAGAGCGAGTGAAAAGTTAGTCAGTTTGGTCTTAGCCATGCCTCCGAAAAGAGCTAATAAGTGTCTTTCCACAAGAGAGAAAAAAAAAAGAAATCATTAACGCCGTGGCCGGTGGTGATAAAAAAATGGACGTGTCCAAACGTTATAACGTTCCTCCTTCCACAATAACATCAATTCTGAAAAACAAGGACAAAATCGCCTCCCAGACATTGGACATTAAAGTAAAGCACTTTAAGACTGGCGAGTATCCACAACTAGAAGAGAATTTTAAAAAGTGGTTTGCGCAAGCACGGAATTCGAATGTACCAGTTGGAGGAAACATTTTATGAGAAAAAGCAAACGTTTTCGCAGAAAAAATGGTAATTAAAGACTTTCGTGTGAGTGATGGTTGGTTTGATAGGTTTAAAAAAAGGCAGAGCATAAAATTTAAGAAGCTTAGTGGGGACGGTGCGAGTGTATCGGCCGACGTTTGTTCTGAGTGGAAAGATGAATTGGGAGAAATAATTGATTCTTATGACCCCAACAATATTTTTAATGCCGATGAGACGGGGTTATTTTATAAGTGTCTCCCCGACCGATCAATGTGTTTTAAGGAAGAAAATTTAAATGGCGGAAAAAATATTAAAAACGTGTTACCATATTGTTGGCCGCCAACATGGATGGATCTGAGAAATTATGACAGCTCATGATAGCCAAATCAGCGAAACCAAGATGTTTTAAAAACATAAAAACTTTTCCGATGACCTATCGTGCAAACAAAAAAGCGTGGATGACGGGCGAATTATTCAAGGAATGGATACGATCAGTGAATGCTGATATGAAGAAAAGGCAGCGAAAAATTATACTTTTCATGGAAAATTGTACGGCCCACAACAATACCCCACCGCTCAGTCATGTTAATGTTGTGTTTTTGCCTGCCAACACCACTTCTAAGCTGCAGCCTCTAGACCACGGCATAATTAAAACGTTTAAAACCTTTTACCGCAAGGAAGTAGTGATGCAACTCCTTGACAGTATCGAAGATGGGAAGGATCATAAAATCACCTTATTTTCAGCCATGAACATTGCTTACAAGGCGTGGCAAAGTGTTAGCGAAAGCTCAATAAAAAACTGTTTTCGTGCTTGTGGATTCACGAAGGTGGAATTTTCATCAGCAGTTACTGAACAAGACTAAGAATTCCCTGTGAATTGTAATTGTCTTCCTCAAAATTATGAAAATTCTATAAAGTTTGAAGATTTTGTCCATTTTGACGATGGCCTAGCGGTAGCGGGGATTTAACTGATGACGAAATGTTGGCTCCATCTCAGGACATTGATGGTGAAGGTGATGACGAAGATGATGTGCCGACAATTACACCTAAAGTGGCTAAACAATACATCAACAACGTGCGCCATTTCTTAGCGAAACCAGACGTTGGCGATGAAGTATTTTCTGCTTTGAACATGCTTGACAAAGCCATCGACAATACCCGTCTGCAAGGCTTGCACCAAAAGAAAATTACAGATTTTTTAAACATAAATTTTTAATGTGTTTTTATTGATGCAATTATTGATTTATATCTACAAATGTATACGTTATATGTAGCCATGCATTTATCATTCCATATTAATGCAAATTTGCATTAATCTCGTTATGTATTTTTTCTTTTTTTGCTCCCGATTATTGGTAATCCCACTAATTTGAATATCTCGATAATTCATATTTAACATTCAGTCCCTTGACAATACGAATTATCGGGATTCAACTGTAGTAATAAATTTAATATAAGTATATTGTTGAATAGACTGAAGTGTTAAGATAAAAATCTATATAAATAAGATTGTAACTAAGGTATAGGCTATTCACGGTAACGTGAGTACTTTTGAAGCCCTGGTTACTTTTTTCTTTCGACCAATTTATATACTTCCGCAACTTTTTAATGTAAACACACCCATGTGATGAATAAACACAGTGTATACATTCCACTATACTCAAAACCAAAAGTCCAATGCCAGAATGGAACGTATTTATTGATTATTATTTCTAATAAAGTTGCTTCAAAGTGCTTACTTTAGCGTTAACAGCCTATAACTATGTGTTTGGAATCGAGCATAATTAGAATTTATGCACTATCAAAATCAATAAATAATCATTCGCATTTCTAATTTCTAATACCATATTATTAAACATTCACTATTAAATTTAAAAAATGGAGGAAAAGCGGGCCTGTAGACAAACTACAGAAAACCAAACATAGTTCATCGTTTGAAATTATCTACAAATGTTTCTAAATGATTAGATTAATCGTACATATTACACTTAAACAGGCCAAAATGTAATTAACATTTTCTGTAATTAAAGAAATAAAAATAGTTGGTTAAGAACATAAAAATACTTCATTTTATCCGTAATGATATTTCTATCAAAGCCTAGCATATGAGATAATCTATCAATGAAAATGTTATGTTGTATTAAGAATTAACTCTTATCCTGTTTCTTAAATTGTCTGGCGATAGTTCAATTGTATCAGTTCAAANGTTATGTTGTATTAAGAATTAACTCTTATCCTGTTTCTTAAATTGTCTGGCGATAGTTCAATTGTATCAGTTCAAAATGGATAAGATGATTAGACAGTCCCTGTCAACGAAACGATGTCGCCCTGACTTTAAAAGTGATATCGTTCTGAGTCGAATCTGTTAGTTTTATTTTATTAATAACTATGTTAAAGATTAGATATGTCGAATAAAATCCAACCAAAGCAATCTAGTGATCATCATTATAAGCAATGTGAATAAAAATAAGTAGCTACTTGAACTCCACAGTTTCCGAGTAAATTCTCGATTCCATCTGAATAAGACAGCTACTACGTACTCGGCCGAGTAGTTGGTCAGAATATTCTGACGTTCAAGTGTTTACTTGTGTTTTGTGTGAATAAATCGAGTAACAACGGAAACAGGCCTATGTCATCAAATACAATGCGGACAAGCTGAACAATATTGGTTACTATTATAAAATAATGTTTTTTTTTTTGGTATTAAATGCCTTTATTAATTTATATGACTATTTATTATTCTGTTTTAAGGATAAAAAGTAGAAAATAAGTTTGTTATTCAGTTATTTTCTTATAGGTTTATAAAGTAACTCTATAATGACTGTTGTATAAATATAATTTTTATGATGAATGGTATGCAGGTGACGATAAAGTAAATGCTAATCGGTGTCCACCTCATTTGGGTTATTTGTGGAACAAGATATTATAGATTTTCAATGATTTTAATATAACGTTTAAAAATTACTGTATTTAACTAATTACTCATCGAAAATGGTTGCTAATTTCTATTAAATTGTTTAAGAGACATCTATTGGCTTTCAATTATTTATTGATTATATTTTTGATGTAATATGTGTATTAATAGCTACTATTTCTACGACAATAATTATTAATCTTTTGTTTGTCCAGCAGATTTATGAGGATTGCCAAAAAGATGATAATTCCTGACGGTTTAATATTAGTCGTGTCCGATTTAATCACCCGGGGTTCCATCATTTTTAAATCCCTGAATAAGGTAGAAATCAAAAGTAAATAACACTTCTTGGATGTTAGAATTATTGGGAATAGTGTATTATATTGTACTACTTTACGTTTATATACATCTAAAAACCGCATTTCATTCATTTTTCTTTATTAATTATATATGATTCTAATTCTGCATCACTTAAGTCATAATAAAAATAAGGTCAAAGTCACTGATGCCATACTGCTTTAGAGATTATTAATGGGTTATTAATATAATTTATTATATATAATAATCAGGGTGACAGTTTTACAATAAAAATAATGTTACTGGTGACGTGACTGTTCAAATTAATTTATTTATTTGGCCTTCTAGTAAGTATCGGTCTCTCGGTATTTACCATATAATTATGGTACATCTTACAGTTGTAACATTATTATAATACACTGAAGAGCCAAAAAAAACTGGCACACCTGCATAATATCGTGTAGGGCCTCCGCAAGCACACATAAGTGCAGCAAGACGACATGGCATGGACTCGACCAATGTCTGAAGGTATGCAGGAGGCAATTCACAGCATAAAATCATGCAGGCCAGTCCAAAAATACATAGGAGTGCGAGGGGGTGCAAATCTCTTCTAAACAGCACGTTGCAAGGCATCCCAGATATGCTCAATAATGTTCATGTCAGGTGATCTAAGTGGCCAATGGAAGTGTCTAAAGTCAGAAGAATGTTCCTGGAGCCACTCGATAGCAACTCTCGACGTGTGGGGTATCGCATTGTCCTGCTGGAATTGTCCACGTCCGTCGGAATCCACAATGGACATGAATGGGTGCAGGTGATCGGACAGGATGCTTACGTATCTGTCACCAGTCAGAGTCGTATCTAGATGTATCAGGGGTCCCAATTCACGCCAACTGCACATGCCCCATACCATGACAGAGCCTCCACCAGCTTGAACAGTCCCCTGTTGACATGTAGGGTCCATGGATTCATAAGAATGTCTCCCTACCAGTACACTTCTATCCGCCCGATACAATTGGAAACGAGACTCGTCAGACCAGGCAACGTGTTTCCCATCATCAACAGTCCAATGGCGGTGTTGGCGGGCCCAGGCGAGGCGTATAGCTTTGTGTCGTGCAGTCAACAACGGTACACGAGTAGGCCTTCGGCTCCGAAAGTCCATATCAATGATGGTCCGTTGAATAGTTTGCACACTGGCACTTGTCGATGCCCCAGTATTGAAGTCTGCGCTAATTTGAGAAAGGGTTGCATGTCTGCCACGTTTAATGATTTTCGTCAGTAGACGTTTGTCCCGTTCGTTCACGATCTTTTTTCGGCCACAGCGATGTCGAAGATTTAATGTTTTACCGGATTCCCAATATTCACAGTACACTCGTGAAATGGTCGTACGCGAACATCCAAATTTTATCGCTACCTCGGAGATGCTATGTCCCATCTCTCGTGCGCTGACTATAACACCACGTTCAAACTCACTTAAATCTTGATAACCTGCCATTGTAGCAGCAGTAACCGATCTAGCAACTTTGCCAGACGCTTTTTGTCTTATATAGGCGCTGCCGACCGCATCGCGTTACTCTGATTGGTTCCATAACTCTGTTATTTGCATACGCACGCCTATGCCAGTTTTTTTGGTTCTCCAGTGTATATGTATATGAAGTTGACAACATAGCGTAATACTCGTAAGTGTATGAAGATGTAATTGTGTAAATGTTTCAGGCAGTTTTATTATCATTGTATCATGTAGTATTGCATATTCTGTTTTTATTTATATTTTAGATAAACTTAATATGTCATGTTTTGACTTTAATTCTTGAGAATTTTATGAAGGAAGGTGAACATGCTCCATTTCAATTTATTTCGAAGTAAAGTTGTTAGTATTCGGGAATATTTTTTTTCGTATTTAGATTTTCATTGTTTTTACTTATAATATGAAAGCAATTTTATGACGCTTCAAGAATTAAAAGGCATCAGGCTCCGTCTAACGTCAAGCACGACCAGCGAGTGGCCGGAACTTCACTCCCGTCGAGCAGGAAAGCCGAGATAAGAGTCCACCAGACCCCTACTTCCCAATCAATTCATGACGCAAACTACTCCCTTTAACTTCATAGCTTGAAAGATTTTCCTTTGCTGCTGAACACCATTATAGTTTCTCCAACTTACATTTTTGATTTGAGAGACCGAATCTTCTCTTGAGGAGAGGGTGATGTATTGCTATGCATTCACGTCACATTTTCACTAAGATTATTCGAGAGCCGTCAACCAAGTTTATTCTCATACCAATTGTGATTCGCCGGGAGGACGTATATCCGTGATATTTTACGTATCATATGTTGGTAAACTTATCCTATCTACCAGTTTTAACGGGAACTGGGTTTGTCTGTGTCCTGTTTATTTCCTCAGCCAGTATCTTCATTATGTTTCTCACTGTTTCACCACTGTGGTCACGCGCTTTCCAGACAAAGCCTATCACTCTTTGTTGCACCACAAATTGGCCCCCGTTACTTCCGGGGCACCACCCTGCCAACGCCCTGTTCAGCTACTATATTACGGCCTCCATGTTGGAAACCTTTATCATTCCTCGAGGCACACCCAGGGAGAGAACTTCGGCTGCCTGAGACGACGTCCCTCGCCGAGCTTCTGCAGGCCACCAGCTCCACTACATGTCGCCACATAGAAGCTAAGAACACAACATGAAATAGTTTTCCTTAATTCTTTCAACTTTTTTAAGTCACTTCGGCTTTCTTCAATTCTACAATCAGTTACAGTAAGTAACATGTCGAAGTAATGGAATGCTTGTTTTTGAAATCACTTCCCTTTATTAAATGCGCATGTTAACACTTTCATTAGCGTTGTCTTGTTTATTTGTATGCCAAATCGCTCGGGGCACTACAACATCTTAAACAATTTAAAGGTTATAGTTAATAAGCTAGTAAATATGAAGTAATGTGAAGAAATTATCTTATTATTTTAATAAACCTTAGCACCATTGTAATGATGAATTTATCTTGTTTATCGCTGCGCACACAGAGGACAATAATATTAATATTAGGAAATTATTATAAATTTTGCAAACTTTACATAAATATAATACTATCTTGAAAAAATTAACTAATATAATTTATAAAAGTGTAATTACTCTTTCAGAATCGGAGGGCGTATGTATAAATTAATAAGAATTATAGAGGTGCAATAAGAAGACAGGTCAACGGAAATAGATGGCCTGTTCACAAAAAATATTAAAAATTAAAAAGCATATAAACTAATGCATGTCTTGTGAGTTTCAGCATGGCCAGTAAGATATCGAACACCACCAACGCTGCGGAATAACCGTCAAAATCAGCACGAATTGGTAGTCACACGAGCGTCCTGCATATTGCATGGACGGAAGCCTCGCGAACGGATGAAACGCGATAATATAGTTTGCTGCGTATAAGGTACAGCCATAGCTTGTTGCTTACACACGCACAAACACACACTACTGGCTGACATTTCACAAATACACACATAAGCTCCACTACACGCGGCATTTCACGTTGCCAGTATGCTACCGTAATTTACACTGGCATTTTTTAAATAAACAAAATTTGTGAAACAGATTGAGAATTTAAAATTAAGCTGAAATAAACACAAAATAGTTTAATGTACCAATGAAAATAATTTCAAATAATTGAGGTTAAAAGTAAGATGCATATAATATAAATAAATTTTTTCTTGTGCAGCAGAAGCAGGTACGTTTTAGGGGTTATTTAACAAACAAAAGAAGGCTGATTGGAAGTGATATACGACGAAAATGTTTTTTATATAACGCAGTTTTTTTTTTAGTTTACAAAAATTAGAATCGCAGTTGAGGGCCACAAACAAAACCAAATCAACAATACTTAGTAATTTGCCAAGGCAATTGTCATTTTGTTTCAAGAATTTCAAATGTTATGTTTAATAGGAAAAACTATAAAAAATGCAAAATGTTTGAATTTAGCATTGTGTAGGTATAAAGAAAATAAACTGTGATCCCTAAATGTTATTAAATGTATTGTGTTATTATAAGATTCCTAAAAAAACCTCCAAAGAAATTTGGTATCTCGAAGGCTTTGCGCAGCACGTGCGAAAATATAAAGATATTATTAAATAAAAAAAAGTAATTAACCATGTGCCTCCTACGTTCCAAATTGAACCTATCGAAACCATGCAAGTATAGTTATTAGTCAATGTATTAATAAGACTGGCTAGAATTAAGTATGGTCTTGTCAAAGTATTTGATGTGAAGGTTATCTTTTTCAGACATAACTGCAGACGTGTGAATCATTATGTAGAATATAGTAAAACTATTTATAATACAGGTAAAATAACATGTAAACTTTGTTTGGAAATTTGTAACTGAGGGATTATTCGGTAAAAATTAAGTTCTCTGTAATGGTTTTAGGTAGACAAATATTTTTTAATACCCATTTTACTATAACATATATAAAATTTCATTGTTTCAATTAAAATTAAATTCGATTGAAAAGAATGTTACAATTTTATTCTGCAGTAAATTAAAACATTAGTTAAACCTCAATAGGCTGGCGCATTCGGTCTTACACACCATGTGGCTGCCGTGAACGCGAATGTTGCACAACACAGCAACTCAAGTTCATGACCAAGCAAACTGCTCGCAACTTTCTGCGACAGCAATAACACAGGCCCACTTGTTTCAAACACACATATTCTGCAAAGAATACAAGTGAAGCTCCTTCACCTTGTTTCCCTTTTTTCACAATTATCCTACCAATGCTTCCTACCGTAGCGAAGATGACGTGTACCCTGTTCAATTCCCCGCTGCTGAAGAGAAGAAACAAAGGCATTCACACAAGCGTCTTCAGTTTGACACCCGACTGAGAACAGCTGCTTATCCGACGTTGGGGAGGATGTTATGATGGGCAGTGGTGGGATCCTGATTTTAAACAAACATACTTGCTGAACGCACCATATGTAAACACTGCTGTATTTACGACAATTTGCAAACACCCGCGGCTAAAGAATGCTAATACGACGTTAGTCCCAAGGACACATAAATATGGGCCTACGGGAACAAAACAAGCCCTCAGCAGTTTTACCACGAGTAGAAAGGTAGACGAGGACAAGTTCATAATACAGAATCGTTAATAAAAACAAATCGCAATGGGAAAAGCTGTCTGTCTGCAGGCAGCCACCACCGAGAGGAGAAGACTGCCCTGGACGCAGTGCCATCGTGCACGACTGCTGTTTCCGTAATAATGATCAGCCTAAGGTGACCACTCAACAGAAGGTAAGCATGCAGATATGGACATTAATAATAAATAAAGGTGTGCAACTAATATTAGGTAATATCCCTCCGCTTGTTATAGTAAATGTAATTGTATATCATTGTTGCAATTCAGATATATCTATAAATACAACTATTCTATACATTGCATCTTGCATGCTGTGATTAACTAACTCTCTAATATACGAAATGTACGGTTTCTAAATATACTTAGAACAAACCATAACAAAACTATTTAACTATTTAAAAAAATGTTCTGCAATCAGAAAATTTTTATGACTTTTAATTAACATTACCGTTGTTATGAATTTGAAAAAGTAAATTATAAAACTTCAATGTTTTAAATTTAATAAATCTAAGAAAACCTTCGTATTAACGTATGTATCAATTAATCAGTCAGATTGGGCATGTGTCTACCATTGCAAAGTCAGTTCAAGGCTCCTCCCCTCCAGATAACCTTTTCAGTTTAAAAAAAAATAATGTGTCGATTAAGGCGAAAGTCTCATGCATAACTAATAGCATTTAGACCTTCAATTCTGGGCGTTAAAAATAAATATTTACAAAAGCACTACCTAGCAGATGACATCAGAACAAATAAAGGTTAACAATATTGGTGCCACCTTGCAGTCGGCAGCCAAAAAAATGCGAGCAATTAGGGAAAAAAAATTGATTCGAAAAACAAATAAAGAAACACACAATATGGCGGACAGAAGCAAGATATTTTTTGGAAATAAGGTAGTGGCCAGAATCAAAAGGGTATACAGAGAAATGCTGGTGGGCGGAAACCAGATGGGGTCGTTAAAAATATGGCGGCGACATCGCCCAAATGTTAGGTGAATGACTCACAATATGACCCCCCAATATGGGCTTTATAAGTGCATCAAGAATGGCGGACGATTTCGAATTCGGATGCCCGATGCCCTTTCCCTAAAACTTACCCAATCAAACTACTTATATAATTAATACCAGTGCCATATTTCATTCGATTTCGAAGTCTTACATTATGTGCAGAATTTTATGTCAAGGGGATATTAAATAGTAACATAATTTCCTGTTCAATTATCCATCACATTTTTAGAAAGAACAATACGCAAATGAGATTAACTTGATAACTGTTTTGCTTTGTATGTGTGACTACATGTGTCGCATTTAAAAACTTATGCCCCCGTCGACCCTGCATCGTTTTCTGCATACTATATAAACTTATAATACTTAACAGTATAATAAAAATGGAATTCTGAGACATGAATCATGGAAGAGGATTGAAGAATGAAATGTCATTGCACGAAGCGAACATTTTGTGGTGACACCACAGCCCTAAAAATTTCCCAATTATCCTCAAAATCACTTTAAAATTCGACCATTTATTCTCACAATCGCCTTTCCTCCCAGAATTACCAAAATAATCGAAAATGTTTCTGATAAAACTATAATTATTACATATTTTACTTTCCCATTAAAGTCCACAAATTAGCCAGGTGTATTCAAGGCTCCTTGGTTTTTTGAGCATAAAGTACAAAAAATCAACACATTGAATTCAAGAATCATTAATGTGTGAGCCAAGCCCCGAGGATAAGATGAGACATTGGCCATATTTGTTTACTTAATTTCAACCGTGTACCATTTTGTACTTACATAAATACTTCAAAACATAACAAATTTTACGAAATATATNGATTTTTTGAGCATAAAGTACAAAAAATCAACACATTGAATTCAAGAATCATTAATGTGTGAGCCAAGCCCCGAGGATAAGATGAGACATTGGCCATATTTATTTACTTAATTTCAACCGTGTACCATTTTGTACTTACATAAATACTTCAAAACATAACAAATTTTACGAAATATATAAAAATTTGTTAATAAATATTTAATTANATAAACATTTGTTAATAAATATTTAATTAATTAAAAAAATTGAAAACTAAAAAAATTTTAAATATTAAATAAATGTAAAATTATCTTCTAAAGAATTGTATATAGGTGGTTAAGGGTTCTATTCCATACAAATGTCTCAACACACAGATTATCCTGGTATGAGCATCAGCAGACAACTGACAATACTATAAGTCAACGCATATTTATGCAGTCCCCCTACCATCTATACCATTCCCACCATCTCAAACATAATTTTTACCCATAAAACTCTACTCATGCCACTACCACTTGAATGCAATAATAGGTAAATATTTTTTGATACGATTTCGTTTACATGTGTTTGGCTGTTTGTCATGTGACAACACGACCTCAGCATATAAATAATGTTCACAAAGTCACTTCATAGTTATTCGTCTGATACGAGAGGTTACATATCACTCCCTCTTTCATGATCTTTCAGCACACTGTCTGGTAAGGGATTTTTATGATTGGCTCTTCAATCACAGTTCGTGTGTTATTACCAGCTGTGCTCGCAATGACACATATATTTACCTAATAATAAAAATATTTGCTCAATTTTCAAATACATGTTCGATCAAGCAAGCTAATATTACGTGTATGTATAACCTCATAAAATATGTTACATGGCAGTAATAGCTTTATAATAAACATGTGTATTAGCATCAGTTATTTATAATCTCTATTATTTTGCGTCGTTTGCATTTGCCCAAAGTGCTCGAAGACATGAAAATAAGACTGCGTGAAAAATTCAGATCACAAGTCACACAGATAAGATAAATGTGACAAACACTTTACAGCTAACAATAACTTGCATAGACAAGTGAAAACATCTAAGTCTAGGGGTTATTCGGGTGACTGGTCTGCTCGGATCGTAGGGTTAGATAAAAGAGTCGGCTGGCATGGTAATTTCGTATGGTTGGCTGGCATGACCGGTTTGTATGGTTGGCTGTTATGGTCACTTGTATGGCCAGCTGGTATTATTGGCTTGTATGGTAAGCTCATATGTTTAGATCATCTGGTTGTCTCCTATTGTTGGTTTGTATGGCTAGATGGTATTGTCTGTTCATATGGCTGGTATGCTTGGTTTGTATGGTTGTTTGGTATAGCCAGTTCGTATGGTTGGTATGGCTGGTTCGCTTTGTCAGATTGACTGTATGGATGTGACTAACGCCAATGATTCTAAAATATTTGACAAATATGCTCATAAAAGTCTTAGACAGTTTTCAGATATACCAAGCGGATTCATCTTATGCTGGCTTTTTACGTTCCAGTTTTCAAGGGACCGACCCTAAAGGTTGACGTATGGTATCGCCGTCAACATAAGCAATCTAGCTGGAGTCAGCCGTGGTACCATCAAAGAAGATTTTGGGACCAATACCGCTCATACACATATTATTAAAATTACAGTTTATCATGATCTATACTATCTAATAGCTCGTTGGTTCGAGAAGGTACGTAAAATTTGAGCACATTTCTACTTTGGCGCGCAAATATATGCATGAATGATAATAATATGCATAATGCGATATAAGTGTAGAACACAATATAACTTAACAAAATCTTAACTAAACAGGTCAGGAGAGAGAGATTATCATATGTTGCATCAGACAAAGAACTATAACATTATGACTATTTGTCCATATTATTTATATCGAAAGGTCATGATTTGCATGGCCAACAGCCATTCACAGGCGATGGTAAGTGGGTGATAGGTTCCGACGAAATAGGTGATGAAATGTGTTGGAGTGGAGTGGTCTAACTATAGTGAGTAAACAGAGATTTCTCAATTGATTTAAGCCATAACGGGGGTGGGAGGTTGTGGCAATCTTAGTACTACAGAGTCGAACTTATGTTAGTACTCTGACAAGGTGTGGATATTGATTGGTGTTGGTGAAGGGGAACCGGCTAATCAGTCAAACTAGTGAGTAAATGGAGTAGAATAAACTAGCTGAAGAGGGAGGTGATGGCTGTCTTTGGATAAGGGGNTGAGTGAGTGTGAGTGAGTGAAGAGTTTTGGGTGGCTCTTAACAGCGAGGCCTTGAGAGCCAATGAAGGTGAAGCGAGGCGAGTATGAACCAGCGCGGGAATGAAGGGCGGGGGGAACTGGATATCTCCAAGTAAACCCGCCGACCAGGGGCATCGTCCGGCACGATTCCCACATGTGAAAATCCGGAAGTGACCCCGCCTGGATTCGAGCCCAGTTCGCCTAGGTGGGAGCTTAGTAGTCTAATATCTGCGGGAGGGGTTGGTGGTGTCGGACAGTGAGGTGGGAGGAGTGTCATGTTGGGTTGGTGGCGAAGGCGGATGGCGAGGAAGTCGATATACAGCAATTAAATGGTAATGGTAGTCTAGTTATGGCGAGTAAATGGTGAAAGACATGAAATGTCAAGTGTTGTGATGGTGATTTAGTTGGAGTGGTAGGAGAGAGTGTATGTATGCTATGAAAATCCAATAATTCGATTAGGGGTCTGCAGATGGATAGACTATTTGTCAATGATTAATTGACATAGGGGTCGAGGGAAATAAGTCACCTACTTATTGCCATATCATGGAGGGCTGTACTCTGCCATCTTATGAAAACAGAACCCTCAAGATCACAGACATTGAACATTGTTTTGGCATCAATTATGTAATTTTTCTTAGATCTTTTACGATTTTTTCTTAATTTTTCGAATTCGTTGTCACTGGTGTTAAGATCATGGTCACCCACATAAAACTTGGAGTCAGTAATGTAATATTGCCTTTTTGCGATTATTGTCGATTAGTTCAAGATAACTGGTTTCAATTTCAAGGTCACCTAAATCTAACATTGTGGTTGGGGTAAGTAATATAATTTTCCTCGATTTAAAATTTTTTTTAGATTTTTCAAGTTTATTATAACCAGGGTTAAGGTCAATGCGACATACATCAAACATGGTGGTTGGGTTCATTAATGTGATATTTTGATATATTTTAAAAGTTATTTTATTTAGATTTTTGCCATTTTTGCCAAATTTTTTATTTCAAGTTCATGGGGGTCACAGTCACCCGCATCCAGCATGCCATTTAGGTTCAGAAATGTAATTTAAACTGAGTTTTAAAAAATTTCAATTTTTAAAATTTTATGAAATTTTTTTATGTTTATGGTTACTTCAATCAATGCCAAGTTAACCCACGTACAACATAGTGTTTGCGGGGACAATCATATAAACACGGCAGTCCCAGGCCATGCAGTGCAACATTTGGCTGTAAAATAAACCAAGATGGTGGTTGGCACCCAGCCAGCAGTCTTTGGGCATGGGCCTACCAAAACAAACTACTTACATGGGTTAGCAAAAATTAGGGAACGTACAGATTTTTATATTTATATTTTCATAGCAGTGTTTCAAATATGCACAAATCTTTGGAAAGTGGACATCACTGTCCAAGAAAGGAATCCAATGGGTAAAATACCTTGTAACAAAAGCGGATTTAGAAAAAAGCATGACAAAAGACAGAAACTACCATGTGGCAGGTGGCAGGCAAGGAAAATGCAGTAATTGCGTAAGGGATATGATCACCCCTGACTGCGATTCAAGATGGGCACCATCTGCTTATGCTCAGTATGAGGTTGTAGATCTCTTGAGGCATCATGGCCATACATCTTGTAGTTCAGACCATAGCTGCGGAGTCTTTTCTGGTAGCTGGTAAGTTGCTGCCATGCGTCTCCTGTCAACATCGCGCATGTTTTCAGATCGAAATTGGTATCTGGGGACCTTACAAGCAATACATGCAGTGAATAACATCATTTCCCATTAGCTTAGCGACAGCCGCTCTACTGTGGGGTGTAACATTGACGTCAATGAAGAACTCAGGTTCCACAGCACCCCGGATAAAATGCATATTAAGAATGGGAACCTTGGGAAATTAGCAATCACCAATGAATGAAAGTCCTTGGAGGCAAACATTTGACTACATTTTGACGAATTTGGAGGGGTGATTGCATGTTCTCATCCAGATATGTAGACATCTGATATCGCTAATAAGACTAAATCGGCACTGATCTGTAAAGAACAATTGACCCCTTGCTAAGCTCCGCTGTCCTATTTGTTTCTAGCAACACAACTGACGATTTCTCCGAGAGGTAGGCGTCAATGGCACCAATCTTCCTGTTCGCCAAGTGAACAAAACACATGTATTTAGTCTCCTGGCCACGGTAAAATGCGATATCAAGCGTCCATATTATGTTGCACATGTCCTACGATTTCACCCAGTGTCTGCCATCGATCTATCCTCGCCCGTGGGACAATATACAGGTCCCCTGTCGCCATGATTGCTTGTGGACGACCACTACTAAACCTTCGTAAGTCTGTTCCTGTCGTTCGAAACGATATCCAAGCTCGTGATACGATGCTGTGTGTGATGATGAACCCTTCGGCCACAGTAGCAACACGTCGATGTTCTTACACCTACTCTGTGATTCGACTTCGGGTAGAGTCTATTGTAAGTGCATTTTTTACGGGACTTTCTTAGCCATAAATTACATAAGACCGCAACTTGACGTCCTTAAACCCAATCTGCACTGCGCAATATATACCACTGCAGTTTTGTGCGTATATTTGACTTATGCTTTACACTGTTCATAAATGTATACAGTATGTGATGCTGCACAAATGTTCATGCCCTACTGAACTGGACCCCCAAATGCCATATCACATATTACCATAGACAGGAGACTGCGCACAGATGGTGTGTCCGCTAGGTGACCAGTGCAGTGTATGCTTATGACACACACCCATTAGAGACGGCGTTTGTTGCGTTGTCGAGAATACCAGGAATGCGGATCTTGGCAGCGGAGTCGAGTGCTGCTCATGGATTAAAGCCGATTTATTCTCACTAGAGGTTCCAGAAAACTACTCATCTGGAGAAAGTGGGAACATACAATCACCTCTCCAATATTGTCAAAAGAAGCCTGTTTCGATGTGGGCAAGCTCTCGTTTCGGAAGTTATAATACATACTTAGTGGACATACAAAGCATTACACCTTTCAACTGCCATTTAACCGAGCTTCTCCTTTCTCCCATGTGGCTCTACCAATGTGCTGTGGGCCCTTATTTCCTCTTCATGGATGACAATGCTACACATCATCGTACAACTGCTGTCATCGAGATGTTGGAGAGTGAAGATACTTGCAACAAGGTTCTGCTCGTATGGAATGAACCATGATGTATCAAGAGTTTGTCGACAACTTCATGCTGAGCATGTACAGACGGTGCACATCCTGCACCACAGTCGGATGTGATCATATCTCCTATGGGGTACTGCATTTTTCTTACGTGCCGCCTGTCACAGGGATGTTTCTGTCTTCTGCCCTGCTGTACTAGAGACACACTTCTGAATAAAGTTAAATTGCATACTTTAGATTCCTTTCTTGGTCAGTGTTCTTCACCTTTTATATATTTTCATATAGTGGAAAAAATTTCCTGTTATGTTCTTGTATTCTTACAGTTAGAATAATACAAAAATATTTATGACAATTTTAACACTGCTTTTTGATTTGACACTTTCACATAAATCATTAAACAGAACTAAAAATAATAGCGAGAACGTCAGCAGCAGAGAGTATTGTTTAGTGTCATATTTTAATGTTCCATTTCTCCTCTTATTTAATGAATCCATTAGTAGCATAATTTTAAGATGTGTATAATGTTTTTTTTTTTCAATCAAGAAAACATCTGTAATTTTCACAAATATTTTTATTTATTAAGAAAGTACAAGGGCTTCCTACAATTCTATCACAAAAGTAAACATTAAGTTAAATGAATATCCTAGAAAATTGCAATTTCGTGAAGACACTTATAAGGATGTATCCGTATTTATATAGAAATAAAGCAATTTTCCATATAGCATACAACACTTTTATTGACTTACTGTGTACCACTCTATTTTCCTCTTTCCCTCTCTTTTAGTGGTTTTTTTTGACATGTTTATTACTTTCATGAACATTTAAGACACAATTGTTATGTTATTAATAATAATGGAAAAAAATATATATAGTTTGATGAACTTTAAATTGGAAACGGTGAAAAAGTCCCCAAAACAATGAAGCAGTAAGACATTTAAGACCAAAGAAATTTTTTGTATAAAAAGTGAAAAGTTTTATTGAATTAGGCATATTCTACCGGAAAATATTGTAGTTTTATTAAAATAAGTTGATTAACGTTTTTAATTAAAAAACATGTTATTCTAGAATATGCAAATTAATTTTTTTGGCAGGGGCTGTCTTTATTTTTGCAAATTATAAACTTTATTATGTATTTGAGTATGTGTGTATGTTATATGTGAGAAAATAAAGGTATTATTACATTGAAATTAAAACATTTAAATTAAGTCAGGAAATATTTCTGATTATGCATAAAATGTTGTTGTATATTTTAAATTTAAATGTAACTGGTGTGAATGAATGAGGCCTATATTCTTAATTGAACTGGTCTTTGGCCATTGCCTATATTGACTTAAAAATAAACTCAAGAAAATACGTAAAATCATATACAGAAAGCGTTAACTAATATATAGCCTACATATCAAATAAGTAATAAACTGAAACTATATGAAATTTGTACAACAGAAAACTTTCCCATTATATAGATCGATACAAAACAAAAGTAAAATATACAGTATCCATCATAAACGCAGGACGAACAATAACACAATATAGAAACAAACCACAAGATTGTCTGGCTAAGGATTAGTTAATAAATATGGACCCCGGATTACTTTTAATATTATCGAAAATTAAAAATATATACATCAAGAATCTAGGCTATACTCCCAAAAACGTAATTTTTGTACANTACCATTATATAGATCGATACAGAACAAAAGTAAAATATACAGTATCCATCATAAACGCAGGACGAACAATAACACAATATAGAAACAAACCACAAGATTGTCTGGCTAAGGATTAGTTAATAAATATGGACCCCGGATTATTTTTAATATTATCGAAAATTAAAAATATATACATCAAGAATCTAGGCTATACTCCCAAAAACGTAATTTTTGTACAAAAACCTCAAGGAAAGATATAAGATGAAAAATAAAACACAAAATTCTCAGAAATTAAAAAATTAAGAATCTAATTTAAGTTAAATATTGTTAATATTTTTTCAAAGCATTATGTTAATAATACTAAATAATTAAAATTCTTATAACAAAAAAATTAAATTATTAACACAAAAAATTTAAATTCTTATAAAAACAAAAAAATTATTTCCATTGAATTACAAAAAAAATATTAAGTTAATCAACTATGAAAATTATTATAAGAATTTTAAACACGATTATTAAAAATAATCAATTGTATAAATATAATTATGAATATCATAATGGTGCAACATATACTATTGTACTACTTTGAATACCAAGATTATAATTACAAATTATAAAAAAAAAAAATTCCTATATAAAAAAAATTTTAATTTTTGTCAAATAAATAATTTATAAATATATATTTAAAATATTATTAAAATTTTTAAACATAATCTTTATCAATTTATACAAAAATCTAAAAATCTTTCATTTTTCTAACTTTCATCACATCATGTGAGAAATTTTTGTACTAATCATAATTTTATTACAAATATTTTCAGGTGCTAATTTATTAAAATTGATTTAAACTACAAAATTAGTTTTATTACTTGGATGATAAGAATTTCTATAGGTTAAACAATAACATATATGGACCTTCGACTAAACAAAATCCCTGATATTAATAATCTGTATTATTAATTAGTTTATAATATAAATAACTATTACGAATTCACGATTTTATAAACGACTAATTTTAAAATCTTCATATGTTAAATCAAGGGCATGATTGGAAATCATGTGTCCACTTTTGCGAAAAATTAGGGTTGTCATCTCTTTGTACACTTTAAAACTTCATACATCTTGTGCAGTTACATTTGGCGCAAAATAAGTTATATCCTTACGGTAACGAAACAAANCCACTAATTTTCAAATCTTCATATGTTAAATCAAGGGCATGATTGGAAATCATGTGTCCACTTTTGCGAAAAATTAGGGTTGTCATATCTTTGTACACTTTAAAACTTCATACATCTTGTGCAGTTACATTTGGCGCAAAATAAGTTATATCCTTACGGTAACGAATCAAAACATAATGTTTGGTGCAGATTTAGTTATATCCAAAAATCTGTTCGCTACAAAACAAAGTTATATCCTCTATTGCTTTATTTGTTTTACTGAGAGAGCACTTTAGACGTCTGCGCATTATCTGACTACTGCCATCTCTATGGCTAGTTTGTATGTTAATGTGAGTGACTGATTTGTTGTGTATAATCTGTGGTATTTCATTGTAAACTTTATTCATGGAATGCTTTAGAGATTTGAAAGTACATTAAATTTGTACACATTTATTATATATTAATTCATAACACTTTCCTCAAATACAAAATGTGAAATTAGCATCTCCTTTACTGTTGTTGTTTACAGCATTTTGTAATTGTTTTCTATGCATAATAAGTTTTATCCGAATTTATTTCACAATAAGTTATATCCTATATTATTGTTCTGCTGAAAAAAGCAAGTTATATCGAACCTTTTTCTGCAAAGTAAATTATATCCAAAATATTTTGATCAATACCTAGAATGTTAATCCCACTTTCAGACGCTAATATTATGCAAACAAGTGTGCATGGTGTTGCATATTCGGACATAAATAATAAACACACTATGTTAGAATAATGTTGTGCTTGTCAGTTTTGCCTATTTCCCACATTTTTATGATCTATATCTTATCTGATTTGCAATTATGCTCTTCAATACATCTTCATTATAAAATCACCAAAATTAAGATTCAAATTTCCTTTAGGATAAATTTCTCCTCATCCATTAATAACATAAATATTTCGTACATCAGAATTATCAAACATAGAAGCATCCCCATATTATTCAGGCATATTGTTTAGATTAAATTCAAATCTAACAATAACAAAATGAAATGTATCTTACTGTACATTATTTCATTGATATTTAAATTAAACTCAGCATAATATCCTCTAGATAAAGCATCATTTTCTAAAATCTCCTTAGTATATATGTATATATATATATATATATATTAATATAACTACCGATTATATATATATAATCGCTAGTTAAAATAAATTTATATATTTTAACCCTGATGCAATATCTCAATGATAATATAAAATTGGTTACAACAATTCTTAAAATTGAATATAAAGGATTATTTAGATTAGCAGCTGATTATATTTTTTTTGCAGGTACTTCATCTTATGCTGTTGCATAAACAAACAATTATCATTTAATCATTTAAACTTTTTCTAGAAAAACTAATTGTACATACACCTTTCCAAATAACATGAAATAATATTTTATAAAAAAAAACCAATCTCTTAAATTTTTTTAATTCTGCAAAATTAAACAAATTTTAAATGTAATACATATTTTGTTGAATTATATTATAATTAGGAAAGTTATTATTAATTCAAATTTTTTTTACATAATTTTCTTATGCTGATTTCTTAATAACGCAATTGTAGCAATTCCTCGGATTTCTACAACTTCAATTATATTTCCATTTTTATTACAAAATTAGTAATTATATTAATTAATTTTAATTATTTAGTAGAATTTCTGCTAAAGAATTAATAAATTATGAAAATAACATTTGTTATAATAATGGGAAAATACAAAATTTTTAAATTTGTCTTTTGTGGCCATTTATGTTTAATAGAACCTAACCGGTTTTCAAAAGACATTAACTTTCCATTATTAATTCTCTGTTATTTAATTATATAGTTGTTTGGGAGTCCATTACCCTTTTACTGTAATAAAATTGATGGTAGAATAATTAAAAAGTATTGCACAAATGGATTTTAATGATTATGTTACAAAAGAAAAATGTTATTACTTCTAAACACAAATTAAAATTTATCATAGTTAAAATAATGATGAATAAAATAAAACAATTGAGTTATTAAATGATTTTATAATCCAGGTTCCTATTAAATATAAATTAAATGAATTGTATACTAAAATTACAAATATATTTGATTAAAAATTTATTATTTAACTAATTATATTAAAATAAAAAATTTAATACTTTTCAAAAAGGCAATGAAATAATATTATTAAAATAAGAATTTCAATGAATAAAAAGGTTGTTTTAAAAACACAACTAAAAAATTATATTAAATATAAATTTTTAATATTTTTAAAATGTATGCTCTAAATCTGAATGATATAATTCTTTTAAAAATAAGAAAGTTTACCACTTTTCTGAAAGAACAAACTTATACAAAAATGTTAAATATTAAAATTTCTTATTTAAAATAAAGTATTTTCAAAGCTATCTAAGGTTAATAATAAAATATTATTTGGTTTAAAAATTTAACTATAAAAACTTAATTAAATAATTATGTAAAATATTAATTTCATAATTAAAAATTGTATTTTAATTTATGAATTAAACACAGATATTATAAAATATATATTTCACAATTTTTAAAAAGATATTTTAAAATTAACTAAAAAACAAATGAATCACTTATGCATTATTTTCATATAAGTTGTAAACTAAAAGTTAATAATTTATATGATAGACGTTTTAATTTTAATAAGGCGTTAAAAAATATGAATCAAATGATTATCGTAAAAACAATCAATTTTAAGATTTTTTTAAAGGGTTTTTTAATATTATAACCAATAATTTTGACGAAAGTTCATTGTATAATTTTTATTTTATAGAAACTAGTCATGTTAAACTAAACAATTTTATGAAAGTTCTAATATTATTGTAAGTCAAATTAACAATATTATTAATCAAATAGCTGTAAATAAAGGAAAGTTAATCCATAAAAAATTTTTAATAAGATAGGTTTCCAAATAGTAAATAAGATTTGGTTATAGAAATGGATATTGATAGTGATATAAAAACATAATTGCCATAAATTTACAATAGTTTGTATCGCATCGAGCATTAGCTGAAGCAGCCTTACCTTCACTAACAGAAACTAAAAAATTCGCAGAAAAACTGACACAGGGTAAAACTAAACATTATTTTTAAATTACAACTGAATTAAGTTACTTTATTATTTTGAACCATTTTTTTTCGAATGGGTATTTAAATATGATCCCACGATTTTAGGAATAGTAAGATAATTTGTTTTAATTGTTAGGTTTTTTGCTTTATTCTAATAATGGTTTGCTTCTAAAGTACACCAAAAATATTACGTAATAGTCCTGCCGACATTTACTTTTATTTGCAGATCAAATTAATTTCGCTGGTTATACAATAAATAAAGGCATCACGACGAATAACGATCTGGTTGCACCATATTATATATGGATAATCGACACGCTACTGGCAAAACGACATGCGCTCTGCGCATGCATATGGTTTAGGTCACAGATAAATTAACAAAATCGCTGTCCTATAATTAAAGGATAGGCCACATCTTAACTCATGAATTCGCTGGCATTATAACTATCTGGAATGCAAATAAGTCCTAGACATGACATAAATTTCACCAAAACCCTTATGAAAACGTTTAGGAAAACCGGCATAAAATTTAATAAAACCTTGATCCAAAATAAATCATTACTATAAACAGTCACGAAACAGATGCTTCATACATGCCCACAATGGTTTAATATAATTGAGGACATTCGGAATTAGTAAGGAGACCAGCAATCCTTCAAGTTCCATTCTGAAAGAATCGTTACCAACGCTAAACCAATGACTCTGGCCGGCCATTAAAAATATGCATAACTGATAATTAGAAGAACTAAGCTATGGAAGTACACAAATTTCCACTAGGAGTAGCATTGGCTTGAGTCAATAACCGCCAGATTATGTGCACCAATGCGACACCGCTATCAAGGAAATATAACTTTTTGAAATAGTGTGTAAACCAATTTACTTTAATTGCTTTAAATAAAAAGGGCATTAGTCAATAAAGCGTGTAAAATACCGGGAGCATTCTATCAGTTGTAAACAAGGAGGCATGCTTTGAGAACAAGATAATTATTCTATATCGCCGGTCAGCCTTACCTCAATTTTTTGGACAGATGTGCGTGCAAATCAGAGAGGAGTTAAACTCCGATTTGTTCACAGAACAGAGCTTTCCAGGCACTCCAACTAGGATGAAGCCTACATACCACGGGTGCACATATCTGCTACCAAAAGTAGTATATATTCATGTTTTCCTCATTATTAAATTGCATCTTTACCTTAGAACATCAACAGATCTCATTCTATAATGTCGTGGATTTTTTATTTCTTTGTACAGTTCCATATTTATTGATATTGTGGGTCTTATTTTAAGCCTACTATCCGAAGGAAAGAGAGGCTTATGANACAGCTTTCCAGGCACTCCAACTAGGATGAAGCCTACATACCACGGGTGCACATATCTGCTACCAAAAGTAGTATATATTCATGTTTTCCTCATTATTAAATTGCATCTTTACCTTAGAACATCAACAGATCTCATTCTATAATGTCGTGGATTTTTTATTTGTTTGTACAGTTCCATATTTATTGATATTGTGGGTCTTATTTTAAGCCTACTATCCGAAGGAAAGAGAGGCTTATGAAATCACTTTCCTGCCTGTGTGCCAGTGTGTGTATGAACGTGAATGTATTTCTGTGTATGTGTGCGTGCGTGCGAGTGTGTCACTTCCTTTAAATTTTTGAACGCGTCGACCGAATTTAACCAAACTCGTTACATATAGTAATTAGTAAGAACAACTGACTTTTATAGTTTTCGGCACTTACTTTCAAAATGACGGCAATTTTATAACATTTAATTAAATGTGCCTTGGGAACCATTCAACCGATTTAAACAAAATTCTGTATGTTGGCAGAGCATCGTGTTAGTATTAAATTATGAAATGGGTATGGTTGTTAGGCCGCTATTTTCGAAGACAGCCCAAAATAAAAAGTACAAACTTTACAATATATATCGAAAATTATAAAAGAAATTCTCACCCAATTTAGCATGCAAATAATACTATGACAGGCCAGGTAAACGCAGGTCTTTGAAATTGATTAGGTAATTGGTAACAAAATGGCGGCCATACAAATATTTCAGGTTTAATTGATATAACTACTATACCATTTAACCAATTTCGACCAAGTTTTGTATTTTAAAAGTATATATTACAAGCATCATATATGCTTATATATAGTTTCTTTTGTCTCCCATTTTGTAACATAGTGCCACATAAATAAATAAAGTTTTATAACATATATCGTTAAGAAATGAACCTATTCCTACCAAATTTAGCAAACAAGTAGAACTGTGGCAGATGATGTTAAATTATATTTTTCAAGTATGTCAGGCATTTATTTTCAAAATGGCTGCCACACAGTTCTTTATCTAAGACTGTTATATCGTCTAAACCATGTAATCAATTCCAAATTAACTTTGCGTGCTGGCAGTAGCAATTATCAGCTGTGTCTACACGAACCAATTTTTCCTGCCATTTAGTAATATAGCGCTTCATGAATACATAATTTTTTTATGTAATATCTCCAGAAGTAATTTACCGATTGCTAGCAAATTTGGTTAAAAAAAGTATTACTGTGGCAAATGTTGTAAAATGTTATGTTTTATGTATGTTAAACATTTGTGTTCAGAATAGCGGCTTTAACATTTTTAGCTTAGTTTGCTACATCTACGAAACTATAAAATCGATTTTAGCTTAACTTTGTATACTAATAGTTTACAATCATCTGATATGCTAATACATAACATTTTTGTCCTCCATTTACGAAGACCATCACATGAAAAATATGTATGTTTTATGCCATTACTCAGGGACCAATCAGCCGATTTTCACCAAGTTGTTGACACAAGTAGCGCTATGGCGGGTCATGTAAACTTACATGTTTATAGTGGCTTGGTCACCTATTTTAAAAATGACGGCTTTGTAAATATTTTAGTTAGTAAACTCTATCATTCAAATCGTAAGACTTAATTAATTCGAATTTGATGCTCGAATCAGACCCTCCATAATGCAGTTGATTGCACACTAGCTTATGGTGAAAGGTTTTCTAGGTTCGAGTCCCGGGGAAGGCATATGTGAATTTGTAATTGTCTTACTACATTCGCATATATTTCTGGTTTCATCTTTATTCATATTGCTTTCAACGAGACGACAATTCCTACCTACTAACTCAGCTTTAAAGAAATTATTTAAAAATGAATTACAGCCATGTTGAGGAAAGTAGGCTGATTAGTTATATCAGAAACTTCTTGTTTTAATATATGCTCTTCTTTTCTCGTTCGTCTTGTTTTGTCTTCGTTATTTTTTAGTTGTTCCTATTTCGATCGATAATTCTATCTTTACCCACATATTATTTTCATTCCTGCAATTAAATAGTTATATTGGTGCTTGCATAAATAACTTACTTTCTGTATCGAGAATCAAGATAATAGAGATTTAGCTATCTATCACAATATTTTCTTTCATTTTATTCTTGTCAATTTTTTGTTTATTTTATTATATTTTGTTGATCTTTAACATCTAGGTTATTCGCGTCCAGAAATTGTAAATATGGTTTCTTAAAATTAAGTTTCTCTCTCGGTATATTATTATTTAATATATTTACGGAATATTTTCTCTTTGTCTTGTGTGACTTTTCCTTTGTTTGATACGATATTTATGACGCAACTCACAATACAACTCAATTATGGAAATGATCCGCATATAATTCAATAGATAGAAAAATTGTGATAACGTTTGGGATTTTCCAGATAGTCGGCTCCCGCCTCTCTTTCTTTGTGGGGAATGTGGGATACCCCTTTAGAATTTCTTGAAGTAACTTTTTTAAAAAATTAATGTCATATGCATATAATCTTGTCAGTTATTTTTATACCAAGTTTTGGTTATTCCTTCGTTTATTTCAGTACATGTTTATGTTACATATATGTTCTGTATTGAACACCAATATAGTTTTAATTTTGTTTCCGGTTTCAAATTTAGAATTTTTCCGTTTATTTCCTGATTATTTTGATTGCGAATATTATCTAATAATACTTTTTGTACATATATTTTATTTATTTTATTGGGAATGCTCTTAATTCATTCCAGTCAATGGGCAAAATCAATTTCACTCATGTATGTAAGCATAATAAAATCATATAAATTATTATAATATAAAATTAACGGCGTTTTTTTGCGTAAGAATGAAACCGTTCAATGTATATAAACTATTTTGTAACATAACGTGAAAGATTTTTTTTTTCTTTATTTCATCACTTAGAAATATTTATAACACACGCACCCAACTTCAAATAAAACTTTAATTGTATAGTTTGCAGAAGCAAAGACACGTAAACACATTAATACAACGTTTGCTCAATGTAATATCCAAACGAAAATTTTCTACCACCAAAATGCTATCAGATTACTTAGTGCATCTCAGACAATGATGTCACTAAATCATAACTTTCAAAACCTCGCTGTTAAGAGCCACCCACATCTATTTACTCTTCACTAAATCAGAAAATGATTGCCAGGATATTTTTTACATTAAAATGGTTCGTTGGTGGTTGGTAACAAATTGGTAAACATACTCTTTGTAAGTGATGTTTATTTTTCTGTTGGGCCAACATTGTGCAACCAACCATTTTTATTAAATAACGGAACGTTTTAAAAGTCAACAATGCTCGTTTCTAATATTTATAAACAAAAAATTTTTTTCCAAAGCCTGAGAATCTTTCTATTAGAAATATGTATAACGGTTTATATGTTGTGATAATGTTAGGATAAGTATGTTCTGCAATAGGTACTAATTAAGTTGGGTCAACATGGTGTAACCAAGATTATGCCAGCAATGGAACTTACTGAATTTCTGTTAAAATAAAACCAAAATCTCGTATATGGTTTCAAAAACTTTAATTTTTTTTAAACACAAATCATGTCTTATTAACATTTATTTTCTTTGTCTTGCGTTGCTACTAGTTGGAAAATATACTGTTGTAAGTAGTAGGTATTCGTGTCTTTAGCGAACGCAGCCAACTGTTTGTGTTTGGCTGGCATGGTGGGAAATGCATTATGTTGGAATCCAAATATTTGACTAATGTTTCGGAATAAAATTAAAATGTTAACGTTGATTCGTAATTTTCAGAAATAATTCAAATTTATATTTATATAGAAACATTGTTTAAAAAAATGTGATTTTATATCTGTTTACTAAATTCTTCAAGCGAATATTTAAATATACATGTAAGCTTCTTACAAAATATAAATGTTCGATTGGTTTTAGTGCCATTTGAGGGAGCTAAAATCCCAGTAAGATATCAACGAATTAATAGTTATATTATATATTATTTTTTAACAGTTACAGTTTGGTTAGCCTGTTGATATGTGTGCGCAATGTGGGTTNTAATGTTTCGGAATAAAATTAAAATGTTAACGTTGATTCGTAATTTTCAGAAATAATTCAAATTTATATTTATATAAAAACATTGTTTAAAAAAATGTGATTTTATATCTGTTTACTAAATTCTTCAAGCGAATATTTAAATATACATGTAAGCTTCTTACAAAATATAAATGTTCGATTGGTTTTAGTGCCATTTGAGGGAGCTAAAATCCCAGTAAGATATCAACGAATGAATAGTTATATTATATATTATTTTTTAACAGTTACAGTTTGGTTAGCCTGTTGATATGTGTGCGCAATGTGGGTTNGAATAGTTATATTATATATTATTTTTTAACAGTTACAGTTTGGTTAGCCTGTTGATATGTGTGCGCAATGTGGGTTGTATGATTTGATGGAATAACAAGATGTTACTGATATATCTAATAGGCCCATTGTCCTGTACATAAGTGCAAATAATGTTTACTAAGGCTCTTAAAAGGACAAATTGACGGTAGGCCTTGACGTCTCATTGGTAGAAATATCATTATAGATAAAACCAGAAACATATGTTACAGTAGTGAGACAATTACAAATACACACATGCCTTACTCAGCCAGAAATCAAACACACTTAAACTCCCTACCGGAAACTATTATGCAATCGACTGCTCTACGGAGGTCAGATTCAAAGCAACAAATTCGAATTTAACAAGACTAATACTATAAATGATAGCGTTGAGTAATCTAAAAAATTCTTACTATGCAGTCATTTTAAAAATTAGTGCGTGAGCCACTTTAAAAACCTAATTTAACATGGTATATCGTAGCGATATTTGTGAGAAGAAATTGGTGGAAATCAGTTGATTGTTCGCGGAGGTATGGCATGAAACATAATTTTCGTATGTATTACTTACTATCTTACACCATTACCTAAAAAAAGTTTCGTATAAGATGCTTTTAATAGATAATATCAGCAAAATATGGTTGAATGATTTTACGTTGTTTAATAGATAAGACAAACTTATCAAAATATGTATATGGCTGCCAATACGAAATTCAATGTCTGACCTCACTTAAATCATGCAAGTTTACATAGCTTTCTGTAGCACTAATTGTGTGCAAATTTGGTTGAAAATTTCTTAATTGTTCCTGAAATATGGAAAACGATCAATTTTCTTGCCATGCATTTACGCGAAAAGGCCGGAAAAGAAGGATCTCTGTATGAATAACCCATGTTTCTAATAAATATATTTTGTATAGAAAATATCGTTATATTATCTAGAATTGTTTAATATATATAAAACCCTAACCAAAAATTATTCATATTAAGGTCATTAGCAAAGGCTTACCGCACCAAAAACATTTTAGTTGCATGCCCTGCTGTACCACAACTTGCGTGAAAAATTTGGTGTGAATAGGTAAGTTGGTCCTCGAGATATAACAGAAAATCTTTTTCATGTTATGAAATAAACAGTTAGGGGGCAAAAAAGTTATCTATTATTACATTTTATGGCTTTGATAGATACAGTAAAGAAACCTAAGTTAAAATCGATAATATTAATTCGTAGATAAAGCACACTAAACTAAAGTATTGTTATAGCTGCCATTCTGAAAATACGTGTCTGATACACTTATACAAGAATTTAGCCTACCACAGTACAACTTCTTCAAACAATTACAACGACAAATATGTGCCTGACCCTCTCAAAACCTATCAGTTTATATTACCTGCCGTAGTGCTGCTTGGTAGCCAAATTTGGTAGAAATATATTGGTTTGCTCCAGAGATGTGACATTAAAATTTTAATTTGTCATGTAATGCTATTTTACAAAATGGTTCACAAAATACACTGAGTGGTTGCAATATATACAACCAGAATAATTAGGTATGTTGCAATTCATTACGTTTTCCGCGATATAGCACACGAAGCTAAAATAGCTATATGGTAGCCATTTAGAAAATAACTGACTGACCTACTGTAAACATACCAGTTTATATCTAATGCCGCAGAACTTCTTTTTGTCAAATGTGGTACTATTCTGTTAATTGTTCCCCGAGAAATTACATAAAAAATTTAATTTCTTCGTGTGGCGCTGTCTTACAAATAGGCTAACAAAAGTGGCTATGTGTTGGCATATATGATTATTCTAATATATGTATACTTTCAGCATACATTATTTATGCGAAATTGGTTAATTTGTATGGTAGATAAACAAAATTAATATTCGACTAATAATAAAACATTGGGCCAACGTAGACGTATTATTTTGAGGTTATTCATCAGAAGTTTTCCAACATTGGCTCAGGTTTGGGCCAACGTCGCACCAATCAAAAATTGCTGCTGGGGGCCACTGTATTTTACGCTAGAGTAATGAAAAAAATTACCCACCTTTACAAAACGGTGTACTTAAATATAGGACGACCTATTATTTAAGCGGAATTTATACTGCTTCGAAATTAATGTTCGTCATAAAATCATGCTTTTTCTTATTATTTTAATCATTATTACATATAAACACTGAAGAGCCAAAAAAACTGGCACACCTGCCTAATATCGTGTAGGGCCCCCGCGAGCACACACAGGTGCCGCAAGACGATGTGGCATGACTCGACTAATGTCTGAAGGTATGCAGGAGGCATAACACACCATGAATCCTGCAGGGCAGTCCACAAATCCATAGGAGTGCGAGGAGGTGGAGATCTCTTCTGAACAGCACGTTGCAAGGCATCCCAGATATGCTCAATAATGTTCATTTCTAGTGATTTAGGTGGCCAATGGAAGTGTCTAATGTCAGAAGAGAGTTTCTGGAGCCACTCGAAAGCAACTCTCGACGTGTGGCTGTCGCATTGTCCTGCTGGAATTGTCCACGTCCGTCGGAATGCACAATGGACATAAATGGGATGCTTACGTATCTGTCACCTGTCAGAGTCGTATCAGGGGTCCCATATCACGCCAACTGTACACGCCCCATACAATAACAGAGCCTATATCAGCTTGAACAGTTCTCTGTTGACAANCCCCATACAATAACAGAGCCTATATCAGCTTGAACAGTTCTCTGTTGACAAGTAGGGTCCATGGATTTATGAGGATGTCTCCATACCCGTACACGTCCATCCGCCCGATACAATTGGAAACGAGACTAGTCAGACCAGGCATTGTGTTCCAGTCATCAACAGTCCAATGGCTTAGTTGGCGGGCCCAGGCGAGGCGTAAAGCTTCGTGTCGTGCAGTCAACAACGGTACACGAGTGGGCCTTCGGCTCCGAAAGCCCAAATCAATGATTGTCCATTGAATAGTTCGAACGCTGGCACTTGTTGATGCCCCAGAATTGAAATCTGCGCCAATTTGAGAAATGGTTGCACGTCTGTTTCGATTAATGATTCTCGTCAGCCGTCGTTTGTCCTGTTCCTTCACGATATTTTTCCGGCCGCAGCGATGTTGAAGATTTGATGTTTTACCGGATTCCCTATATTCACGGTACACTCGTGAAATGGTCGTACGCGAAAATCCACATTTTATCGCTACCTTGGAGATGCTATGTCCCATCTCTCGAGCGCCGACTATAACACCACGTTCAAACTCACTTAAATCTTGATAACCTGCCATTGTAGCAGCAGTAACCAATGTAGCAATTTTGTAAGACGCTTGTTGTGTTAAAAAGGCGCTGCCGAACACATCGCGTTATTCTGATTTGTTCGATATCTCTGTTATTTGCATACGCACGCTTATACCAGTTTTTTTGGCTTTCCAGGGCATATATATATGTTTATATATATATATATANAAAGTGGTTGTATGCTTATATGAATACAGTACAGTCCCCATAACTGTTTTCATAAAAACCTTTCTATGATATCCACTAAACTTTAACTTACATATAAAATTTGTGATAAATCCCTCTGCTCTTTTGAAAACACAAAGAAAAAAATCTATTTTTAAAAACTATATTGCTTAAAAAGTTGATAAATTTTATTGATCATAAAAATTACATTTCCTGCCTGATAATTACCTGGTATTCCCGTAAGTGTTGCGGAAAGGTAGCCATGGGAAATTAATCATTTTGACTTCGTGTTCCGGTTTATTTTCCTTACTCCGCTATGATATTGTAATTGAGAATGGAGTTGGTTTAGCCTGTATTTTTATCCCGCAGGGAACTGATGATGCAATATTATATTGATTTTTTTGTGGTAATATTCTTATCTCGAAAATTAACATTCAAAATACCTCAATTTCGTTTTGACCAGAAACGTTGTCCAATTTAATTTATGAAATTACTTGGTACATCTAGTATGTACTAATTAAGATGTGGAATTAGATAACCCTAAGAAAATGGCTGTACTAAATATTCACAAATAGAAATACATAATTGTCGACACAGCGAACCAATCCATATAGCGCAGTAATAAATCACTCTACTCGCATTCGAGCGGACCTGGAATCGATTCCTGGTCCGACCATCCTGATTCGGTTTTCCAGGGTTTCCTGAAACCACACACCAGGTGAACGCTGTGATAGTTTTTAAATGCATGCCCCTGCCGATCCCATCCTCCTTTCTTAAATGATTATTGTTCTCTTACTAAGGCCTTGTGCTGCTCAGGGGCACTTAAAAACGACCATATAAAAATAATCGAACAACATGAGAAGTCATACGATCTCTAATTTAATTTTGGTAACCAATTTTAAGTAAACAATTTATTGTTTTGTAAATGTTTTCATTTTTAAATATAATCAGCGGAAGTATATACGACTGAAAAATAAATATTTTTACAAACGTACTCCTGGCTTACATAATATCACTTAATATGTAAATTCAGGATGTATAACATCCAATAAAAACACAACATTAGTATCGCCAAGGATCAGTTAAGTTGTAAAATGAAACAATATAAGTTTTGATTACCACGACAAATATCAGATTTCTACATGTACAAATACTTGAAAACATTAAAAACAATTTGCTTTACTGTTTTATAAAATGACTTCATTAAACAGCTATACAAATAAATGGAAACACAAAACGGCTACAACCAAACAAAATTTACAGAAATTAATGGGTGACACATATTTTTTAACGTTTAAATTACACACACACGTGATAGTTACTAAAATATATTTCTATATAAGTGCTACAAATACTTTCTCACAGAAGACAAATCAGTGATGACAACTCACACTCTTGCAGTTCACAATAAATATTTAACCAAAATTTTTTTATGAATCTGTATGTGTATGAAATTTACCTTTCATATACTGATGTGTCATTGGACGACTGATTATGATACCTTTAAAAGAAATTATAACGTTTCATGTAAACAATCGCTACCAAATACACGGTCAAATTTATAACAATATTTTTAAACTTAGGACATTTTAAGACATGGAATAACATGAATACTCTGTTATAGTGTAGAATATTCGAGCTATATAATGAGAAAATAACCTCTAAGGGATAAACTTATGCCTTCCACTTAAGAACACTTGCACATGTTTATAAATGGAAAAGCATCATGGATATACAAAATAATTTATTAATAAAAACAATGCACTTTTTTGAAGATAGTTTTTGGTGCCTACAGCAGTTACAACCTTTTAAACTCGGGTAATTATCAGGTTATTTAATAGTATGAGTGCCTGCCTCACTACAGTTTAGGGCTTGTGTTCAATTTACACTTACTGATGGAGTTTTATCACCTCCAGTCATTGCACTTACCTTGATTGCTGATACTTTACTAGTTACAGATATTTGTTAGTAACGAAATTAAACAAGAAAACGTAAAAATTCTCAATGTTAGAGAATGAATAAATATAATTATATCTGTATCGTTTACTTAACTAAATGGAGGCCATAGTTCTAGAAAATTCATTAAAAATATTGTCAAGTGAATTTACATGGTCATGCTCTTTATCTCTATAGTTTTCACATATTTCTTTCTACGCTCTTCAATTCTGCAGAATGAAGAAATAAGCTAATATCGTTTAATACATCCATAAAAATATTGAAAGTTTTAAATGCGGATGATCATGCCCTTAAAAGTTTAATACACCTACAAATTAAAAAATATATTGAGGTTTTATTAAATTGATTTCATGTTATATATTTTTTTAGTTTTGCTACACCAATATAAAACTAATAACGCTTTTGTTTTAAAATTACCATATCCGTAGGAATAAAATAAATTACCTAATTAAGATCACTACTTAAAAAAAAAATATCCCAATCTCGGAGTTACGGAAAATGAACATTACGGAAAGGAAATTTTTCAATATATGGTCATTCTGTAAGTGACAATCCCTTTAAATTCAACAAATTTCCGATAATATCTGCGACCGTTAATACTAGTATTATTAAATTCATTANAGTGACAATCCCTTTAAATTCAACAAATTTCCGATAATATCTGCGACCGTTAATACTAGTATTATTAAATTCATTATAACCGTCGTTGTTGATAAGGGCATTATTTATAATTAATTTTTGCAAATTAAACCGAAGTAACGGTAACGGCAAGATACGTACTCGTATATGTTACTTCGTATAATGTCACAGTATTTTAATACTAAAACGAAAAAACTTATTTCTGAATATGGAAAAGTAATATTATAAATTTCTTAATCAGNAGTGACAATCCCTTTAAATTCAACAAATTTCCGATAATATCTGCGACCGTTAATACTAGTATTATTAAATTCATTAAAACCGTCGTTGTTGATAAGGGCATTATTTATAATTAATTTTTGCAAATTAAACCGAAGTAACGGTAACGGCAAGATACGTACTCGTATATGTTACTTCGTATAATGCCACAGTATTTTAATACTAAAACGAAAAAACTTATTTCTGAATATGGAAAAGTAATATTATAAATTTCTTAATCAGGTTTGCAGTATCTTCCGAAAACATGCAACAGTAAATTAATTTAAAAGTATTAAAATATAAATGTGTATTTACAACACTCATTCGCAATTGCTTTATATAATTTAATATCTATGCTATAAAATTGAATGATTTTATTCTATATGTTTTAATGTTTATTTGTGGTTTTTAAGATAATACCATTTTACTCAGGATATATAAATATCACATGTTCCAAAGTAAGAGAATTACGCACTTACCAAGTGATATTTGACTTATATTTAGGGTATTTGAAGAAGTTATCAAATTTACCTTATATATTATTTTTAACATGCATTCAAAGAGCTGTTGAATTTCTTTACCGGGTGAATCACCTAAAACTTGCACCGCAAAATGTTCTGAAATTGAAAGTAGTAATTATGTTCTGGTTTCACACAATTGAAGTTTAGAGAAGGGCTCATAATTACAGCTCAGACACAGATTATAAAAATTATTAGAATGTGATTGACTTCAACAAAGTTAAATTTTTTCAAATGTAGCCATGCCTATTCACTTTAAGAGAATGTCAATGGTGATTTTTGTAGGAATCTAGTGCAAGTTGTTTACTTGCTATCGTAATAAGACATTTTTAAATACCTACAGTTGTCTGCTCAATTTAACTGATTAGTTACTAGACTATGATACCAGAAGGAAGGTACGCTCCCTTAATGCATGAGGTTTTTAAATGCTTTCATGGATATAAATAATACATTCTATATATTTAACAAAATATTATTGGTATATCATTTATGTAATCAAAGCTGTTCAATTGTGTGCAATTTGTTTTAATATCGCCCCTCTAACATGTGTAAAATATGGTGTGGCATCATTATAATGTTCGCAAATGTTTAATCATGCATGTTAATATATATTTTTCGGCAGCTTAGTAACTACCACTTTCGGATTAATAAAAAAGGTTGCCTTGGTTTAACGCTCATGGGCCATCGGTTCTCTTTGAAATTCTCATTTTTCTAATGTTGAGTTATAACGCCTTGCAACTATGCAACTCGTGTATATAATTTAATCGGTTTGTCTATCGAGCGGGTGCATTACAAAAAGTTAAGTAATCTAGTGTGCTGTTGTTGAGTCGGCATTTAAGCCTTGTACGTCATTTCAGTCGCACATGCACCGAGCGACAATTGTTAAATTACGGTATTTACTATTCGCCTGTGTGCGTACGTTTACCTGTCCGACAACTGAAATTTGGTTGGGGTGTTTACACAGTTACTTTCCATACGGTACTCCCAATATGACCACTGTGAGTCTGCTATCGACTAACTATGTGTTGTACATGGCTGGTAGTGTGAGAATTTCAGTGTGTTCTGATTGGTGCAATGGAACAGTACACTTCGCTGGAGCTCGAAGATATGAATTTAGCGTATGGTGTTGCTAATTACAACGGTTGATCAACAGTACGGCCGTATGAAGAGTGGTTTCCGCAACGTCGTCCTCCCAGCCACCAAATGCTTCAACTTCTCCAGTTTATATGACGGAAAATTATGTGCACGCTCTTAGGACACCTGCATTTGAAGACGATGTTCTCGAGGATGTGAGTAATACGCCTTCGACTAGTAAAAGTGCGATTGCAAAGTTTTTTTACGGTGTGTCAAACGACAGTGTAGTGTTTTCTCAATCAGCAGTTGCTACTACCCTTTTACCTTCGTCTACAACATTTGTCCCCAAAAGGATACCCAAGACGACTACGATTTTGCATGTGGTTTTTGCAACAGTGTGCTATGATAACTCTTTTAGAAAATTTGGTATGGTTCAATGACGAGGCAACGTTAAAAGAGGACGTGACATTTAAAACCCATTCAGCACACATCTCAGCTGACGGAAAATCCGGGTTGTATGTCTGCACAGCACATTACGTGAGATTCTTAATCAATGTGTGGTGTGACGTCATCGACGACCACCTCATAGGACAAGCTGTATTTTGTAATCTATTGGCAGGATCTCCGTACAATAAATTTTCGTCTGAAACATAGCCTGTGTTATTGGATAATGTACCTCTTCCTGTCAGGCCTTACATGTGGTTTCACCACTATGGTGCTGCAGCACATAATAGCACCACTGTATTGGCACATGTGAATGTAACATTTCCCAACAACTGGATTGGGTATTCCGGCCCCATCGAATGGCCTACGCACTCACTCGACGTAAGTCCGCTTGATTTTTTCCTGTAGAGCGATTTTAACAGTCTGTTTTAAGAAACCCCTGTGGAACGATAAAATAACATACTGCCAAGGATCACTGACGCATGAAACTTAATTGGAAACTTATCATGCATGTTGGGAAGAACCCGGCAATCCCTGCTGCGTCGTCGCCAATTGTGTGCTGACAGCTAAGGCCATCAATTTGAATTATTTCTGTAAAACGTTCTGTTAAACGAACACAATAACTGTGCGGATACCTGATGTAGACTAGTAGTTTTAATTAAAAGCTGTAATGTAATATGTTATCTTTGTTATGTATTTCTTATTATTACTTATGCTATTTTGCCGTTGTCAATCGATGAATACGTGATTGAAACAGCACACAGGGTCTAAATGCCGACTCAAGAACTATGCAATGGCATTAAAACTAGACATTTGACAAAAAAAAAAGAAATTTCAAAGAGAACTAATGGCATTACAACAAGGTGAGGTGTTTTTTTAATAAATCAGTACAAAATTATAGATTTGCATGCATGGTTACAAATTATCGAACTTGAACGTAAGCCACGCCCATTTTGGATACTGTTAAAGGAATTATATTACTGAAAAAAAAAACATTTATCTGCCTGTTTCACATAAATGATAAACCAAATTATTTTGTTTAATATGGCATAGTTTCTTATTTATGTTCATAAAATCATTCCCAAACCTCTTGCTTTAAGGGCACATACTTCGCTTTATAATCACATTGGTATCGTAATATGTTTTATGTCCCATTTTGCATAAATAATCACCTCACGATGTTTATACCCTTTAGTATGAAACAACATATGGTCCTCATTATATATATATATATATATATATATATATANGTTGTCGTCCTCTTTTCGTAGAAATGTTTGGAGCACTAGATGGTAAAGAAAAAGTCCAGGCACATTATGACCCACTATGGCACAATGAAGACAAACTCTCACCTTGTCCAAAATCACTCCGGTAAACGATTTTCGATAAAATTCCACTCAAATTTCGATGGTACAGTGTAGCCCTGCGATGGGACGCAACCTTACTACCATCCACCTAACGCAAGTGGCGGAGGAAACAGGTGAGGATGTAATCTATGCTTGCGTGGAGGTGGCCTTCGCTGCTGGCAAGTCAGGATGCGCCTGCAGCTGGTTGTGGAAGTATGGAACGCTTTACGCGATACGTGATTATGTGCCACGTGTTTCATTCCTAGAATGATTCCTCCAAGAAAGCAATGTGCGTCCAGACTTTACATCGACTGTGCTCTTCACAGACTAGGCCCATTTCACCAGGGTTGGAATCTTCAACAAGAGAAACAGCCACGTCTGGGCGCACACTAACCTCCACCACACACACCTCATGGGCAAACAAATGTGCTACAGTGTCAACATTTCGGCCGGCATCGCCAACAATCACTTGTGGCCTTATTTGTAACACAACCGCCTCAATGGACGTTCCTGCAGGCGGTATTGCCTGATTGACTGGAAGAAGTACCTCTTGCCATTCCCACACCATGTGGTTTCAGCATTATGGGGAACCACCACATTTCCCTGCTAATCTACGCCGCCATATTGACATCGCGTTTTTAGGACGCCGGACTGGCAGAGGTGGGTCCATCCAATGGCCGGCCCGATCTTCAGACCTGACTCTGCTGGATTAATATTTTTGGGTTCATGTCAACTCTCTGGTCTACGAGACGCACTTGGCTCGTGAGGAAGATATCATTTTCTGTGTGATAACATCATTTGTTTTTGTACGCACGAGACCAGGCATTTATGCCCGGTTCCAGGCTAACCTGTTCCACCGTGGCCATTTGCATATTGAAGTCGGGGGACGGCAATTCGAACAGTTGATGTAAATACTGACATTAATAAACATGTGCTATATACACGTGTGTCAAGTATTTATCCTATCTGCACTTCATATGCTTGTCCTCATTTACATTAACCATTACATGTGGATGTACACCCACGACGCGTAACACGGAAGACATTTGTTGCCTACCCCCTCAGGGCTATACAGAACTTTCGAAATTTTGAGTGGAGTTTTCTTGAAAACGTTTAACCAGAGTGAGTTCGGACTATATTATCTTCTGTCTTCATTTTGCCATGGTGGTTCATAACGTGCCTCGGCGTTTTCTTTACCGCCTGGTGTTCCAATGTTCCCTGCGAAAAGTGCGTAACTACCACTACCTATGCAATGAAAGGAGGCGATTTTACAGGCCGAATCTAAACAAATTTACGATCTCCGATCCATGAAACAATATTTCGATTTTGGTCGCTCCATATTAAAGACATCCTGCAATTTTTACATTTATGCATAAAAAAATTTTATTTTCAACACCGCGTACCTTCTTTAATCTTCACTGCAAGATGATGTTTTCAATTAATACACCACCTTATTTTCCACAAGGAATTACCTCCAGAGTTTGGGTCATTATATCTTATCCACATTGTACATACACACAACACGTGGACCATAACTCAAGTGCCAAACTCAGAATGCTAAGAGGGGTGCGGAAAATGAATACATTGATATAAGGAATTTGGGGTCACAAGCCATCCCTTCTTTCCTTAACACGTGAATAAAGTTACAGGTGCCGGTAGGCATCAAATGGCATTCAAGGTGTAATAGACGCATGCGACAAAGTGGCCTTGGCTGCTAGCATGTCAGCTTGAGCCTGCAGCTGTTTGGGAAAATATGGTAGGATTACACGAGCAGAGCTGCCCGACATGATGATCCTTGCGTACGACGAAGCCCACAGTAGCTCACGGGCAGCGGAGGCACTGTAACATCTGCAATACCCATCCTTCTCATGCAACATTTGTACAGATACATCAAAGATTGGAGGATACAGGCTCAATTCCACATTCCCAGGCAGGTGGATTGGCAGACGTTTTCTAATTCATTGGCTGGCCAGAATTTTACTTTGCTACTTTGCTACTTTGCTAGACTGTTTATGGGCATACGTGAAATCCCGAATGTTCGAAACGCCTGAGGTCAGTGGAGAATGTTTGGTAGGCCGACTCGTAGCAGCACACGATTACGTGCGCGCTAAACCTGAAATTTTTCAACAGGTTAAGGTGACTATGTTTGGTTGTTACAATTTGTGCACTAAAGTTGGTGGCTGCCATTTCGAACAACTTTTGTTAACACTCTTCTCAAATATTAATAAACCAGTTGATACTTACACGTGTATCCTCCCTTAAGTCTATCTGTAATATATTCCTGATTTGCTACGCACACCAATAAATGTCAGTACCAAGTGCCCGTATTATAATTAAATACGATTATTGCCTACCTGCCCTCATAATGTTAGGGGAAGAAGGGAAGTTTTACGACCAGGGTTTCTTATATCAGTCTCTTCCTTTGCAACACCTCTTTCGTTCCTGTCTGTTTGGCACATGAATTCTTGTTTACGATGCGTGTGTGTGTGTCTTTATATATAAATGCGTTTTGTATGTGTTGTATGTAACTTTTTATACCTGGAAAATATTTTTAACTCCAATATATTATAAAATAACCCGTTTCCATTATTTCATATATTTCTATCCACCAGTACAGAATTTATAGATATAATTTTCAAAATGCTGCAATTGTAATCTCGAACCGTCGTGACTAGAAATTGAAGTGGTTACCGTGAGAACTTTAAAAATCATAGAACTCTGCCTGTCAAAGAGGTTTACGTAACAATTTCATTAAACTCATGTTATTTACTATCAATAATAGATGCTTTGTGGCGACTATTACTTTCGACAACACAGAATTTAGGTGTGGTGTAGCGAACGAAATGTTACAGATGGCCCAGTTATTGAGATCTTGCCATTCAATTTCATTGTAATTTACAAGGTTTCTCTAAACGGTTTCCATTCGGCGATTATATAGTTAGACCAGTTTCGGAATGGACTATATCTATTAGGAATTATTCCACTTTCTGCTAGCCAGATGAAATAAGATTTCGTAACCGTATATAAATAGTTTATTAATAATGGCAGAAAATTTGAATGGACTCCATTTTTGTAAAACATATTGCATAATTGGGAAAATATTGACAGCTAACAAGAAATTTATCATGGTTATTAGATTGAACAAATAAAAATGAACAACATGTATATCTGAAACTTATATATATATTGTTGTCTCTCGTTTCATATACCCTGTCGTAGATATATGTTTTTTGTATGTTATCTCCATATTTATCGTACGGTATAATGTGCTAATGTTTTTATAACTAGTTCCGAATATATGGATAAACATAACAATTTTGTAAGAAGATACTACTTTATTATCATAACATTATTTACCAATAATATACCTACATACAGTACGGGTATTTAAAAAACATGTCAATAGTGTAACATTAAAATTTTTTATTCCTCAAAATTCTTTTAATGAAATTTCTAATTATAAGATAATTGTAGCTTTTGCATGGGATACTTGAAAATAAACCTTATCTTTTTGATTGGATATATTAACCTAATGTTCAGATTTAATGTCCGGTTAATTCGTATGCACACACATATCTTGTTATTCCAAAGGTTAAAGTATGGTTTCAAACTGCGAAAACTAATTCAATTTTGTGGTAGTTAAGTATTTGTGATTTTTATAGCCATAATTCCAAGTATGAAAAATTATTACTAATAACAATTCAGAGCTTTTACTACGTAAATTAAATATTTCAAAGAACACCTTTCTAGTGTGAGTTATTAGATTGTAGTTTCATAACGTTCATAACTTTTTCTGAAATATTGTAACATTTGTGACTGTAAATTTTTCTGCATTTAGGTGAGGAAATAATAATTTAGACTCCAGTGACGTTGCTATAAATTTGTTGTAATTCTGCTAAAATTTTCTACCACATTGTCTTATTAATGGTAGTGATAAAGGACGTACGAAAATAATCTTATTTTGGACCCACCAGAAGTCAAACCCGGCATATTTCAACTACGCAGCAGGCACTCAGAGTAAATGGCAAATAGGTTTGGGAAACAGAGTTTGAAGACAATTGAACCGTTTATGAGTCTTCACATTTTTTATGTCCTTACCTGTTTCCATGGACATGGCTTGCGCAAAATGCGAAACTGTAATGGATGAGCGTTGGGTCAATCATGATTCCTTTCTCCGCTCGATCGAGAAGATCTCCGAGGTAGCACAAATGTCGATAGCACCCACGAACGCCGTACCTTGCGCAATACTCGTCCAAAACAAACACTTGTCCTGGGCTGAACCAACCCTATAACAAATATATCATCTGTGTTGGCCAATTAAAAATATTTACAAGATATAAGTCTGTGACTTGCATTCTATTGCTTATCACTTAATTTTGAAATTTTATTTACAAAATACTTAGGTAATAACATTTTTAAACATGTATTCCACTACACGAGACAGTCTTGTGTAAATTGATCTTAAAAATTATTTCAGAATTTATTGTTTAGATTTTATGTGTTTGAAAAAATTCTCTCAATGAATTGCGGGATTTGCCTTGCATTATACATAAAGCATTTATCAAAGCTGTTGTAGAGGAAATAATTCTTCACTACAGAAAAATTTAATACGAAAAAAAAAAAAAAAGAATTAGGGATATGCGCGAATTTCCTTGTAAACCGTTCCCAGGAGTAAGGAACGCCAAATTCTGCATGAAATTCTTTGGGAAAACAGCGTAATAAAAATATACTCTTTTACATCAGACGTATTTTAGCTTACTTTCCGAAGGAAAGAAAGGTCAATGAGATCACTTTCCTGCCTGTGTGCGCAAGAGCGTGT
>NQII01000238.1:463322-496715 GCA_002778355.1 Clitarchus hookeri | reverse complement strand
CATTTTCCATTTTTAAACGCGTCAAACCGAATTTCATCAAACTCGGTACACACATAGTACTTAGTAAGGGCATCTAACTTTTATAGTTGTCAACCACGCCAGGCACTTACTTTCATAATCGCGGTCATTAAAATAATTTACGGTGATATGTTGCTTGCTTTCTTTTTTTCATTATTGTGAGTTTGGGAGGATACGATTTGTTTTTATCCTTGTATTCTGTGGTTTTCGTTAGCTTATTAACACAGATTCATTGAAGTATTATGATATCTTTCAAGGTGACTTAATTTTGGGAAGCGACAGCTTTACTATTGACCTATGGGGTTGGTTTATGTAGCTTCTAGCTATTATGAACCTTTTATTTTTTCATTGTTTTATTACATCGCCTTATTTATTGTGTTTTATTCAAGGTTTATGAAATTATTTGATTTTTTTTATCTTTAAGTTCGACATGTTTCCTTAGTTTATTAAGGGCCTTTTATGTGTAGCCCATATTTGGAACCATGTTTTGGAATGGATGATTTTTCATATTTGTATAAAATGTAATGTGAATAAAATATGATTTCTTTATAATATATTTTGCTGGCATATCTTCAAGTAAACATGTTTCATGTCTGTGTGCATCCATTATAACCTTGAAATGTTGCAACCCATTTCCAATAAAAGGGGTCAACAAAGTGATGACCCGTATTTGGGCCTTCTCCTCTATATTACATACTTTGCTCCAAATGATGTAAGGAATAAGGCCTGTGAGTGGCGGTAAAACCTCGTGAATCACTCTGTATATAATGACGCAGTGGCAAGTTCCCAGTATTCATCTGACAAAGTATTATAAATAATTATTTGTCTTAAGGAAAAGCGAAACACTAATATTTCTATAGACTTTAGCATTCGTTTACAAATGAATGCGTCTCATTTGGGAAACGTACTTAAGAATAGCTACAGGATGTGTGAAAGTAACCAACAGAAAATATATCACTGTCACAATATAGTTAATTTAATTATGAGGAAAAAATTTCCTTTGATTTAATACTAAGGAAATGTTTGCCCTCTTCTTGCCCCCTCGAGCCATTACTTGGTGTGAAAAATGCCAATCCCCTTACTCGCCCCTGTGTCGACGCCCATGCCTATGATAACAGGATTGTCCGGCAGTATTTGGGTTATTTGAGTCCACTCCTGCAGCAGAGCACCCGAAGCTGCCGGATGGTTCGTAAATATCCTGGATGCTCCGCAAAACTTGTCTGAGTAATACCCAAGCAAGCTCGGTAGGTTTGAGATCGGAATACATGGTGGGTCCATCCGATCAGGTATAAGTCCTCGGTTTCCAAGTAGTAAACCACCTATGCAGCTCAGTCTGTGGAACGTGCAGAGTTTGGGACACAATTTTTTGATTTTGATTTGTGTCCTGTCACCCGATAATTACCGCTCTCATAGTATCTGCGATATGTTCTCTAGGTCTTACCGGTTGAACGTACATCTTTGTCTTCCATTTTGTAACACATAGCCACCCGAATAAATCAAGTTTTGTTGTCAAATCTCGGGAAACAATTGACAGATTCCTACAAAATTGGGCAAGTAGGTAGTACTGAGACAGATAATGCTAAGTGGTAAGTTTTAAACATTTCATACACTAAATTTTCAAAATTACGGCTATATAGCAATTTTAACTTAGAATACTATATCATCGGAACCATGTAATCAATTACAACTTAAATTTGTATGCTGGCAGAAAATTTTACAACTATCAACTCTATCTCCATGGAGACTTAATTTGTTCTCCATTTTGTAAGGTTTAGCAAACCGAATTAATTAATTTTTTGTGTCATATACTGGTTTCCTACCGAATTTGGCAAAACAAATAGTACTGCAGCAGGTGGTTTAAACCGGTGTGTTTTAAGTAGGTTAGGAACATGTTTAAAAAATGGCTGCTCTGTAAATATTTTTGGTTAGTTTATTTTATCAACAAAACCAATTCCAAATTAACTTTGTGTGCTCTCAGTAACTATTACAGCCATTAAATCTGTGTATGCAGAGACTCAGTTCTCTGCCATTTTGTAAGATAGCCTGACCATTAAAATATTTCACTATCTTATATCTCGGGAAACTGTCAACCCATTCTTACAAAATTTGGCGAATATGTTGTACTGTGATAGACAATATCAATACACGCATTTTTTAACTATGACACATATATATTCAGAATGGGGGCTATAAAATCATTGAAATTTTTTTGTGCTATATCTACAAAACTATGTAATATTTTTTAAGTAAACTTTGTATTTTGGTGGTATACAATCATCGAAATTGCTGCTACATTAATTTTGTCCTCCATTTATGAAGTACGCCACATGAAAATTATAGAGGTTTCATGCCATACCTCGAGGTGTGTAGACAGTATACATTACAAGCATAGTATATAGAGCTTCTTTTTCTGGTTTGTACTGTAACATCAAATGAGAAAATAATTTTTTTTTATGCCACATCTCAGGGACTAAAGTACCTATTTCCACCAAATTCTTCACACAATTAGCGCTACGGTACGCCATGTAAACTTACATGTTTTAAGTAGCTCAGATACTTATTTTTAAATTACGCCCCTGTAAATATTTTACATTAGTAAACCCTATCTCTCAAAACATTAGACAGATTACATCTGAAGCTGATGCTCCGCATCCGACCTCCGTAATGCAGTGGATTGCCCACCAGCTTATTGTACGAGGTTTTCTGGGTTCAAGTCCTGGTTCAAGCACATGTGTATTTGTAATTGTCTCACAATTGTTGCATAAGTTTGTAAATTCATTGCTAATGCTATTGCTTTCAAAGAGGAGTCAAGTCATGCCTACCAGCTCAGTTTATAAGAAATTATTTAAAAATGAATTGCATACATGTTGAAGAAAGTAGGCTCATTAGATAAATCAGTATTTTCTTTCTGTTTCAATTAACTGTTATAGTGCACAATCGTAAAACTGATTCACCAATAAGTAAATTTTAGTTATTGAATAAATAATAAATGGCTTATAACTGCGATAGAGCGATTCCTTCTCTATTTCACTGCCATAACTATAATTAACACATAATCTTGGATTACATCGTGAAACACGCAACAGATAAAAGTCTAATGCATTTGAAGGTCATTTTATTACCTATAATTGCTACCAATAAATTGAGGTTAACTTTATTTAGTTCTGTATAACGTGGATTGTCAAATTCAAAGTGATAGAAGAACATTCAAATTCATAACTAAATTAATTCCATTAAAGGGACTGGCACAGCTTGTGTCGCGTTTTGCTGTATAGCATCACCGGTCGCCGCTGTGGCTGCTCAGCAAGCAGCGACAGACTATACGGCGCCAGTAACAAATGGCGACTTGGAGCGATTTGTTGCAATGAGTGACGTGGTGCAGCGAAAACACTCCGCTCTTACTTTCATTCGCGTTCGCCAAGGCGACGCATAACATTCGTGTCGCAGTGACAAAGTCGCGGCTACAGCAAATATTCCCCACACGTATAAATACTTGCATCAGGATATCGGAAGTGCAAAACCCCTCAATTCAAATAGTATATACCGCTATATTAGATTATGCTTATATTTTCTTATTTTTATAAACTTTTTTTATAAAAACAGTGCTTGGCGGCTTAAACAAGGCGTTAAGGTGACACAGCTCCTACTTCGCTCTAACCATAGTCGAAACATTGGAACAGGGATTTCTGCTTTTACTTTGAGGCGCCGGCAGTATGCTCAAACATAAAGGTAGTTGGATGGTCTTAAATATTTTATTAAACACTCTGAAAAAAAATACACTACGGAACCCGGAGAATAACGTCANGGTAGTTGGATGGTCTTAAATATTTTATTAAACACTCTGAAAAAAAATACACTACGGAACCCGGAGAATAACGTCACAAGATTAACGAGATAAATTTTGAGTACAGTAGTTCTAAGGATACTGCGTCCTTAATAACGAAAATTTTTTATTGTTTTCACAANGTCCTTCATAACGAAAATTTTTTATTGTTTTCACAGTAAAGTATTTTCTTTGGACCACACCTAAGCTGTTTTTTCAAGGCTATATTAACAGATTCTTCTGGTCGGTGTCTAGGTCACAGTTAGATTTTAAATTTACCTAAAGCAAATTCTCTAACTGTCGACAAAAAACAACTCCCATGACCTAAAGCTGATTTTGACACATTTTGTGCCGACTCACAGATAAACAGAGAATATACACTGGAGAGCCAAAAACAACTGGTATAGACGTGCGTATTCAGATAACAGAGGTATGTTACCAATCAGAGAAAATCGATGTGGTTGGCAGCGCCTACATAAGACAACAAGCATCTGGCAAAGTTGGTAGATCGGTTACTGCTGCTACAAAGGCAGATTATCAAGATTCAAGTGAGTTTGAACGTGGTGTTATAGTCGGCGCACGAGAGATGGGCCATAGCATCTCCGAGGTAGCGGTAAAAGGTGGATTTTCGCTTACGACCATTTCACGAGTGGACCGTAAATATCAGGAATCCGGGTAAACATCAAATCTTTGACATTGCTGCGGCTGGAAAAATATCGTCAAATAACAGGAAAAACGACGACTGACGAATATCATTAATCGTGACAGACGTGCAACCCTTTCTCAAATTGGCGCAGATTTCTATTCTGGGGCATCAATAAGTGCCAGCGTGCGAACTATTCAGCGGACCATCATTGATATGGGCTTTCGGAGCCGAGGGCCCACTCGTGTACCATTGTTGACTGCACGACACAAAACTTTACACCTCGCCTAGGCCCGCCAGCACCGCCATTGGACTGTTGAAGACGGGAAACACGTCGCCTGGTCTGACGAGTCTCGTTTCCAATTGTATCGGGTGGATGGACGTGTACGCGTATGGATACATCCTCATGAATCCATGGACCCTACATGTCAACAGGGGACTGTTCAAGCTGGTGGAGGCTCTGTCATGGTATGGGGCGTGTGCAGTTGGCGTGAAATGGGACCCCTGATACGTCTAGATACGACTCTGACAGGTGACAGATACGTAAGCATCCTGTCCGATCACCTGCACCCATTCATGTCCATTGTGCATTCCTACGGACGTGGACAATTCCAGAAGGACAATGCGACACCCTACACGTCCAGAGTTGCTACCGTGTGGCTCCAGGAACACTTTTCTGACTTAAGACACTTCCATTGGCCACGTAAATCACCAGACATGAACATTATTGAGCATATCTGGGATGACTTGCAACGTGCTGTTCAGAAGAGATCTTCACCGCCTCGCACTCCTATGGATTTGTGGACTGCCCTGCAGGCTTCATGGCGTGAATTGCCTCCTGCATACTTTCAGACATTAGTCGAGTCCATGCCACGTCGTCTTGCGCCACTTCTGCGTGCTCGTGGTGGCCCTACACGGTATTAGGTAAATAAATATTTTTTTTTACNCGAGTCCATGCCACGTCGTCTTGCGCCACTTCTGCGTGCTCGTGGTGGCCCTACACGGTATTAGGTAAATAAATATTTTTTTTTACTCTTCAGTGTAAGTCGCAATAATTAATCAGTATGTATTCCTTCTATACAACGCAAAATGGTAGATTTAATAAAAAATATAACTTTAGCCTTTCCAAGTTAGGTTTTCTTATAGTTGTTGACTGTTTTGGGAATCTCTGCTAACATTACTGGTCCAGTCACGCTCCTACTATATCTGAAGTTCTGTGCCTACTACAAAAACAGTTTTATTCGATATTTCAGCATTTCCAGTACCNCTCTTCAGTGTAAGTCGCAATAATTAATCAGTATGTATTCCTTCTATACAACGCAAAATGGTAGATTTAATAAAAAGTATAACTTTAGCCTTTCCAAGTTAGGTTTTCTTATAGTTGTTGACTGTTTTGGGAATCTCTGCTAACATTACTGGTCCAGTTACGCTCCTACTATATCTGAAGTTCTGTGCCTACTACAAAAACAGTTTTATTCGATATTTCAGCATTTCCAGTACCNTACGCTCCTACTATATCTGAAGTTCTGTGCCTACTACAAAAACAGTTTTATTCGATATTTCAGCATTTCCAGTACCCCTACCCCGGGCAACTGGTAGTTGCGTCGTAAATTAGAGTGATAGTGTAGAGAACACACCAGGTCTGCTGCCTAATGAAGAACTGTTGCTATACATTAAATTTGGATGGCCATATTCCGACGATCGGTGTGAAAATTTCATTGGTGGACGAGGAAGTCCACGAAATTCCCTTGGCTGTCCATATTGCCCGTCAGATATAAGCTACCCCAAAAAACAAGTTCCTCAAGTGAGAGGAACTTAAGCAGGCCAGGGTTAGTAACAACGGAAAAGAGGAGCAGCATCAACGCGGAAAACGTCAATGACACTCTGGTCTTCCTAATTATTACTTGATAATATAACATGCATCGTATTTTGCTTACGTTTTGGATGTTTCAGTATTAACATGTTTTCGGATCGCTTTAAGGTACGATTTGCCTCNGCATCGTATTTTGCTTACGTTTTGGATGTTTCAGTATTAACATGTTTTCGGATCGCTTTAAGGTACGATTTGCCTCGGCATTTGCTGTTCTCTATTACCAAACCTTATGTGCAATGCCTAGCATAGTACTTTGGACAATGCATCAATGGGTCAAAAATTTAGTTCCTTCCATTGGGTCATTTAATTTGTTACAGGGAGCAAAGAAAAAAAANGCATCGTATTTTGCTTACGTTTTGGATGTTTCAGTATTAACATGTTTTCGGATCGCTTTAAGGTACGATTTGCCTCAGCATTTGCTGTTCTCTATTACCAAACCTTATGTGCAATGCCTAGCATAGTACTTTGGATAATGCATCAATGGGTCAAAAATTTAGTTCCTTCCATTGGGTCATTTAATTTGTTACAGGGAGCAAAGAAAAAAAANTAATGCATCAATGGGTCAAAAATTTAGTTCCTTCCATTGGGTCATTTAATTTGTTACAGGGAGCAAAGAAAAAAAAAAGGGTAAAAGTATTTCGAGCATGACGAAAGCGACTGCGAAATGGAATAAAACGTGTCATTTATGATGTGTTTTCCTTGGTCTACAGATAAATAGTCCGCTAAGATGTTAATTAGTGAAGCTTTAATTATATTGGAAAACTAGAATATATATTTAGTTCAACACATATGGACCACTTCTTTATAATTACATTGAAAACGTACAATATGCTATTAGTTCAATAAAAAAGTACAATGTTTGATTTTTTGCAATACTTTTAACTTGGTTATTTAACTTACCCTTTTGTGATTACTGCNAATAAAAAAGTACAATGTTTGATTTTTTGCAATACTTTTAACTTGGTTATTTAACTTACCCTTTTGTGATTACTGCGGTAGCTGATCTTTCGGTCATGATTGTAATACGTGTATTGGCTACGTTTACAATTATAACAATAATTTTAATCAGTGTAATGTAATCCAGACAATTACGATAGTAGTGTAAAATCAAAATGCGTGNACAATTATAACAATAATTTTAATCAGTGTAATGTAATCCAGACAATTACGATAGTAGTGTAAAATCAAAATGCGTGTTCGACCAACATATACTAAGTAAAGAATGTTATTTTTGGAATCAAATTTCTTTAAGACAATAGGGAAGTCACCGTCCATACTGACAACTAGCCAAACGACACGACGGCCTATATTTAAGGCAAATCTCAGCTATTTATTCCATACTGTATGTGCAGAATAAGCATAATTCGACTGTCTTTGCGAGGGCACGAATTGACAGCAATATTATTTTCGGAAAGAATTTCCGAATGTCTAGAGGTTTATATTTGTAGCTATTCTGTGNGCACGAATTGACAGCAATATTATTTTCGGAAAGAATTTCCGAATGTCTAGAGGTTTATATTTGTAGCTATTCTGTGATCAATTATATTTGCCGTGACTGAGGAAGTTGCGTGATGCAGAAGCTTACAGTAGTTTGTATATTGCCATATGTGTGTAGCTGACAATTCGCGGAGGGCACTGTCTGCCCAGGAGTTCAGTGTTTTACTTCCACAAAGTGTGCAGTTTTCGCTGGCGCGATACAGCCCAGCCTGTTGTAAAACGCGTGGACTCGGGGTGCTTGCCTCGCCCAAGAGTTTAGCGGCCGAAGTCCTACAACTCTGCAGTCTCTGCTACCGGGTCGCGAGGTGGCGCGTTAATACAAGGTCGGGGAAATTCGTTGTCCAGAAGCCAAAAACAGTGGTCACCTTCGGTACCGGAGAGGCAAATGTTTGTATGTTTGCGAAGAATGTGGATTACACCTAGGCAGGGCTAAGGCCTTGCCTAGGGTGAGGTTGTTTAATTACGGCATTGGCTTAGACACCTTGGGAAAACGCGGAGATCGGTGAGTGCACATAGAAATGGCTGGATTACAGTGTAGTGATTGGCGAGCTATGTGGTCAGGGCAGACAATGAAGGTGTTGCCCTCTCCCTTAGTATCAAGAGATGCATGAGAAAGAAGCATGTGATTAGAAAATAATAATGTGGTATCTTGTACATCTAATAAGAAAGGTATATGGCACTGCATAAGTTACGGTGTTTAGATATTCTTAGAAAGGCTTCTCTGGCAATGGCACTCAGGCTTAGTCGTAACCATATTTTTAATTGCGCAGCGAATAAGTTGAGATTGCAGTTAATAGGAAGTAATTTATACTTTGAGCTATCTAGTAAATTGAGCTAATATGTTTCGCAATTCTTATGCTATGAAATATGAAATTATTGATGGAATTCAGTTATATTATTAATGATTTAGAGACTAAAGCACCTCTCCACTAACAGAACACATCAAGGACGAAAGCAATTAAATAAAAAAATTTAACGAGTGCTCTGGAGGTAGGAGGGCTCCCCCCGTCTTCATATTAAGGTATATATCTACCATCTTCGCTATAATGGAAAAAGGCCCCTAACCAAGTATGTTATCATGTGGGTNGCATGAGAAAGAAGCATGTGATTAGAAAATAATAATGTGGTATCTTGTACATCTAATAAGAAAGGTATATGGCACTACATAAGTTACGGTGTTTAGATATTCTTAGAAAGGCTTCTCTGGTAATGGCACTCAGGCTTAGTCGTAACCATATTTTTAATTGCGCAGCGAATAAGTTGAGATTGCAGTTAATAGGAAGTAATTTATACTTTGAGCTATCTAGTAAATTGAGCTAATATGTTTCGCAATTCTTATGCTATAAAATATGAAATTATTGATGTAATTCAGTTATATTATTAATGATTTAGAGACTAAAGCACCTCTCCACTAACAGAACACATCAAGGACGAAAGCAATTAAATAAAAAAATTTTATGAGTGCTCTGGAGGTAGGAGGGCTCCCCCCGTCATCATATTAAGGTATATATCTACCATCTTCGCTATAATGGAAAAAGGCCCCTAACCAAGTATGTTATCATGTGGGTNATCATATTAAGGTATATATCTACCATCTTCGCTATAATGGAAAAAGGCCCCTAACCAAGTATGTTATCATGTGGGTTGCAGATATGAAAATTATATGGGGAACAGCCGGCACTGTGACATACATTATTTGGCAAGAGTCACACCGGGTACATTACAAACACATATAAGTCGTGCAGAGTCAGCTTCTCCTCATATTTTGGCTGGAATTGCGTTGGTTTTTTTCGGTTATTTGAGTGCCAGGCTGAGAATGAGAAAAATATAGATTAAGTTAATTTGATAGTGATTGGGGGTATTATTGAAACTGCAGTTAGTCAAAAAGAGTATACAAATAGTTTATTTTAACTGATAATAAGGTTGCGTTTATTTTTTGTAAATCATTAATTTATTTTGAGCAAATAAGGCAATATTAAGTCTATTATTTATTGAAGTCGAGGGCCATGAAATTTACTTTAGTTTATGTGGTAAGTTGTAGGTATAAGTACATCTTAAAAGAAATACTTCTAAGCAATACAAGGGCTAGAACAGTAGCATTAAATGCCGAGAGAAATGCGAGTGTAATTGTGCTAATATAATTTATGTGCTTTGGATAATTAGTTACGTAGGGACTACTTGAGTGCATGTGTTTTGAAATCAGCATATAGAGTGTGTGAAGGTAGGTAGGTGCTATGCTTTGTCGGCTGATGATGTGAACTAGAGGAAAGTTCAGGAGCGGAGGTGCTAGAGTGCGCTTGTGTGGAGATGCTGCCACCTATCAAGTGTTTGTTGAAACACACGTGTTTTTTTCCAGAGGCGCTGTATTATGACGACTGTGGTATGGTTCATTTCATATAAGAAGGCCACATTCTGACAGTCAGTGAGTGGCAACGTAATGTATTGAAAACAAACAACGCGCCATTTACAAAATCCTGTATCAGCTGATGCACGAACGAACAGAAATTAATATTACGTTGGCTATTCTGAGAGCAGTGCCGGCGCACATCAGGCAAGCAGAAAATACGCGGATAAGAAAGAGTTCGTAGATTAATTAATACATTTTATTTTAAGTGGTCATAAAACAGTTTTAGAAACGAAACTTCGTGATAAAATAGTAATGTATAGGTGTTCAAAATGATATGCACAGTAAAACGATACGTATCCAAATGTAAGGAAAAAATCGAAACCTTTTTCAAGTTTACACTCTCTCAACCATGTGCGACGGACAGGAGCGCCTTCAGTTTCAATACGCCCTCCCACGCCATCTGTTATCCATATCCCGAACTACACCCAGAAACATATTATAGTTTTGTTGTTTAGAATAACGTATTTACGCGCATATACAAATAATTTTATTTTCCCGCGAGCTCTGTATAGTTTTTAAAGTAACATATATTTCATGTGCAACGATTTGTTGTGCAAATAATTTATATTTGGCCAGTAATCGTTCGTCTACATAAATTATATGCCATATTGTTCTCTCGAAACCCATCTCCTTGTTTCCTTAGAAAGTTATGTAGACACGCGTGAATAGTTTTTAAGCAATTCTAACATTATTCCACGTCACATATTTCCAACTCGAATATATTAGCTATAACGTCCAAAGTGTGATAATAGATACAACAGACAGTCTCGCAAATGTTAACCCAAATTCACTACCTCGGACAAATTAAAAAAGAGTTAGCAAATATTTAATTATTTGAAACGTTTTATATTTTTACTTTTATAACCTACGTTTTTTTTTAACAGATCTCAGTCTTAAAATATCTTAAAATTTGGTTAGCATTACAGTACAATAAGAAGTGAATTAGCTGACAGCGTATTGATAAAAAATACAGCCCGACTTGACAGACAAGCTGATGGCGGAAGGATATGTAGTCAGATGTAAACAGTGGCGCTACTTTCACCGAGCTGTCAAAGAGTGGCCTTCTTATATGGTACAGAATATAGCTGTGGTCCAGTTGCCCCAGGACACATCGACAATGTGTTCTGGGGCAGCCTGTTTAAAGATTTTTAATTTCAAATATGTGATAGCACATAAAAAAATAAACATTATTATATATATTTTTATTTGCGTGCCCTAGGGTTAAATAATTGTTTATGTGTTTATTTTTTTAGGTGCAGATATCCCGATATTATGTTTGTTTCAGCATGTTGTTGTGTGATAATTAAACTAAAGTAATTTGAGAAATAGGGAGGATTTATACTGACCATGGTGAAAAGGAAAGTTATATAAAACAGTCATAAATGTTATAAAGGAAAATGTAATTTCGAGGATAAATGAAATGAGTGTCAGAGGGTTGGGAATCTCACTGGAAGATATTGAGAAAAATTTTAATGCAGTAGGAGCCTGGAGTAACACGCCAGATATGCTGTATGCATGGTAATCTGGACAGAGATCTNGAAAAATTTTAATGCAGTAGGAGCCTGGAGTAACACGCCAGATATGCTGTATGCATGGTAATCTGGACAGAGATCTATGGTCTTGACTCCCAGGGAAGGTAGACAGAGAATAAATTTTTGTCGAAAGTGATTTGTGCATTCGAAGCAGGTGGCATATAAAGAGTACCGAATGTTTATATAGGACACCTATTTTGCTATTAAGCTACTAGTGATTATTTGTACTTGGAGGAACCAGATAGAATAGTGAATTCATATTTTCTTTCATTTTGATACTTTGGAGGTCAGATTTTAAAAAATTTTCTTTTAAGTACTGTTAAAGAGGGGAATAACAACGAAACATCGGCAGTAGAGGAGCATGACAGAAGCCTGGATGTGTTTGTCGCCAGAATAGTGACACAGCTCTGAGTGGCTTTTCTTCCCCCAGTCAGTGGCAGTGAATTGCTTGTGGAGCAGAACACCAACGTTTTAGAGAGCAGTTGTCAGCGAAGAAATGACATGAAAACCAAGTTAAGTAGGAATTTTTATTGGAGATTTTGGCCTAGGAGGGTTGGAGAAAATGTTTTGTTGTTGTGGTCAGTATTAGTTTTGTTTTTTGTTTTTCTTTGTGTTTATGCCCCTGAGTGAGTGTTTTCAGGGTGTTTTTTTTTATTTAAGGTTGAGAGGAGAAATGTGGTGTTGTTCAACTGGAGACTGGCCTGGACCATCCAGAAGGAGTTGGCCAGGGGGTACGAGGTTCGCTGTTGCCCATTTGTTGCATTAGGGAGGAGGGAATTCTGTCCAGGGAGAGGCAGAAGGCGCGGTCTATCCATTGCGAGGCAGCAGATACAGTACCTCCCATGAGAGTCGAGAAACAGAGGGACGGTGTGTTTTCTGCCCAGAGAGAGGTAGATGGGCAGCTATGCCATTCTGTAGTCGGACCCAGGCAGACATGTGAAAGTTTGGACTTGCTCAATATTTGTTGGGTTGCTGGTACTAGGGTCCGCTGATCGGACCCCGGATGTCCCCAGAGAGCAGGGTGGCCTCAGACCTAGGAATCTCAAATTCTAAGATGTTGAATTTTTTTTGTAAATGGAAAATTGTTAATTATTTTTCTGTCTGTTTATGTTTGTCTAGCTTTTTTTTTGGCAGGGCAGGTGCACTGGAAGTGTATGTGACTGTTTTATTAGTTTTGCAGGGTCCTGATGACATAGAGAGAAAGAGAGACGAGGCGCGAACCATGATTTTTTTTGGGAAATCTAATAATAATAATTTCCTTTAGAAAATGAGAAAACTTTATGATAAGCCGACTTGATCAGAGTGGGTGATTTAGTTTTTGTAAACGATTTTCTAAATTAATAAACAAATAATATCTGTGGTTGATCATGGAAAAAGTCGAGGTTTCTTCTAAGTTTTAATGAAAAAATATGAATGAGTTTAATTACCACCAGTTTAAAGAAAACGTTAGCTTGAAATGTAAAGTGAAATTTAAATGAAAATGGGTTTTACTCATGGAAAAATAGTGTCGTGTCGTTGTTTTGTGTGTATATGTATATGGAAGTACTTGCAAAGTAATTACTGTTCTAAATGGCCAAGTAGTTAATTAATAATTTTTAAATGANTATATGTATATGGAAGTACTTGCAAAGTAATTACTGTTCTAAATGGCCAAGTAGTTAATTAATAATTTTTAAATGAGAAGAATGATTTTTTCTTCTTGGGGTAAAATTTAATGAGTTTATAGGATTTTTAACTTCCTTATTTATCTTTGAGTGAGGTTGTTTGATGTGGGTAGGAAGTTTGTACCNTATATGTATATGGAAGTACTTGCAAAGTAATTACTGTTCTAAATGGCCAAGTAGTTAATTAATAATTTTTAAATGACAAGAATGATTTTTTCTTCTTGGGGTAAAATTTTNTGGCCAAGTAGTTAATTAATAATTTTTAAATGACAAGAATGATTTTTTCTTCTTGGGGTAAAATTTTATGAGTTTATAGGATTTTTAACTTCCTTATTTATCTTTGAGTGAGGTTGTTTGATGTGGGTAGGAAGTTTGTACCCCTCCCCAACCCCCAGAAAATTGGTGATCAGTGACGCATGGACTGGAAATACAGGAAATATTTTTCATAAGTGGAACGACGTTTGGTTTTTTTGGAACCAGTGGGAGCAAAGACGAGTAGTGAACACTAACGTGTTTCGCACAATTTGTCAAGGAAACGGGACTTACCTCTTTGGAGACAGTTTTCTTATGGAACTGTGACACCCCAGAGGTATGGTGAACTGAAGTAATGGAAAGTTGTGTTTTTAGACTCTGCAAAGTGGACAGTAGCATGGGAATCTGCTAGGAGTGGGAGGTAGAACGAGGTTAACCCCCATTGTGTTCCAAGTCACTGCTGTGGGAAAAGAGGAGACATATCCTGGACGAGTGAGATTTGTGTTGCTCTTAACATCGAAGTTGAGCCGATGCGGGTGAAGCGATATATGGCGCAGCGCCGGAATGAAAGGGCGGGGGAAACGGGAGATCCGTGCGGAAACTCGCCGACCAGTAGCATGGTCTGACACGATTCCCACTTGCAAAAATCTGGGATTACCCGGCCGGGGATTGAACCTAGTTTGCCTTAGTGGGAGGCGAGCATTCTAACCACTCATCCATTGTGGCCCCATGTCCTGGACGAGGATGTGTGTGTGGGAGTGATGGAGTTCACTGACTGATAAGATCTTCCTTCGCAGTGCAGAATAATGAAGATGTTCCTGTCGGCTAGGCTGGACCTAGCAAGCATCGCATCGTAGAGGTAGAAGTCGAGCGATGGAGTCTCGAGCCGGATGAGGATGTATACATGGATGTCGGCGCAGAGGACATCAGGGTGATGAAGAGTTCGTCAATGTTTTTAATCCCCCCCCCCCTCCTACCAACCTAGGTTAGGTCCAATTAAGCCACACCTGCTTATCCAGTTTTTTGTGTTAAGGTGGCCGTTTTTCAATGTTAATATTCTGAGCGAAAACGTTATGAGTGATTTAAAAGTAACCTTATGCTTCAGATTAGAGTCGTTTGTTCATTTCTAGGAATTTGTGAAAATTTTTAAAAATGGAATCCTGCAGGGGTGATTTTGTAGTTTTACTTGGTGTGGAGGTTGCTTTTTAATTCCTGTGTGTAAGTCTTGATTAGATTTGTTGCAGTTGAGTAGCCGCGGTTCCTGTAGGCGGCTGTGCATCTTCGGAAATGTATGCTGGGAGACGGAGTCTGCTGCCCTGGAGCCATTGCCATTGTTGTCTATAACTACATGAGATGCAACTGGTCTCATAAGCTATTGTTTGTGAGTTATCTTAGTTAGCAGTACGTCTCAGCAGAAGTTTCTTCGCGAAGTCATACAGAACTTTTAATTGTTCAGCAGTGATGAATATTTTTTGTTTAAATTGAGAAAGAACAATTTAAAAGAGTAATTTAACTTTTTGTGACAAAAATTTAACTATGGAATTTAAGATAGGAATAAGTTTGAATGACATAGCTCGTGGAGTCCAGGTTGAGATCGTTGTGTTGGCATTTACAAGTGTACTGGGACTGACTGGAGCTTCTGTCTCGCAGGCATCCTGATGAATTTTTTTGTGATACAGGTTAAAACACTGTTTTGACTACATTGTAAACACGAACATATCAGTGCGTTCTAGGATCGCTTGTGAAGACACAAGCTCAACTGGCAGGGGAAAATGTTCGGGAAGAATTTTTCAAGGTCTTGATTTGTCGCTATTAATTTTCGATTTTCTTTGCCGCAACTGAGGAAGTTTCGGGACGTGGAAGTACACATTAGTCAGTTAATTGCCGTGTGTGTGAAGCTAAAAATTCGCGGAGGGCAATGTCTTCCCAGGAGTTCGGTATTTCACTTCCAAGAAGTGTAGAGTTTTGCTATTGCGATATGGCCCAGCCTGTTGTAAAATGTGTGGACTCGGGGTACTGGCAAGCCCCGATGGTTCAGCGGCCAAAAACTCGCAACTCTGCAGTCTCTGCTACCTGGTCGCGAGGTGGCGTGTTAGTACGAGGTCGCGGGGGGTTCGTTGACCAGATGCCAAAATGAGTGATCACCTTCGGTGCCAGAGAGGCGATCGTTTGTGTTTTCACTAAGAATGCGGGTTAAGCCTGTGCAGTTCTTCGGCCCGGCCTAGGGCGAGGTTGTTTAGTTATGGCATTGGCCTAGAAACATCGAGAAAATGCGGAGATCGGCGTGTATACGCATAAAAGACTGTAATAAAGTGTTATGAATGTCGAGATGTGTGGTCAGACCAGCCAACAGAGGTGTTGGCCCCCCCCTCCCCCGCCTTACCGAAGGTCAAGAGGGGCATGCGAGGTTAGTGTAGGTCAGCATGGGACTAGAAAACCGTAATTTAGTAACTGGTAAATTTTAAAATTACAATAGAACCCCTTAAGAAAAAAAATTCTGCATAAATTAAAATGTTTAGATTATCTTACGTGGGCTTCTCTATTAATGGCACTCTGGCTTAGTTGTAATCGCCTATTTAATTATGTTTTGTGAAGCAAATTAATTGATATTGTGGTTAATAATTAAATTATATTTGCTGTAAGCTCTCTAAATTGAGCTTAAATGTTTGACAAGCCTTGTTCTACAAAACAAGAAATTATTGATGTGAATAAATTACATCATTTTATGATTTGGAGTCTAATTTATCCTCCCTGAAATCATCTCGGAATAAATCAATAAAGTTAATGAATGTATTAGCGCGTGCTCTGTGGGCAAAAGTCCCACATAATAAAGGTATATTAATCTACCATCTGAGCTATAAGGGCAAAACTTTCATACCCCAGTATGTTACGGCGTGTGTTGCAGATATGAAAATGATTAGGAAAACAGACGGCATCGTGCCATTATTCATATAGATCTGTTATAAATGTAAACACACTATCTGATGAAATTTTACGTACACCCCTCTGTAAACATTAACTCACCCCTAAACTACACTGTGACTACAAATACAACTATTAAAAAACGCTTAGGCCTCTTTGCTGGTCAGTGCTATGCGATACTGTCAGAATAGGTGGAGCGATGGAGTTCAATGTTTAGAATGTGTTATAGTTATTGGTTTCCACTTTAGTAGGCAATCATCCATCATGGCCATTTCAGACATTCTCAAGTTGCCCAAGTCGACAGTCAGAAATAGACTGTTAAATGGAATTGGGGAGGTACAACAACGAAAAAACCATGACTAGGTAGGACACATGTGTTGCCCGACAGGTACCATAGAGCACTGAAGGTGATATGAGAACATTGCATGTCATTATCAGATACCAAAAGCTCTCAATTCAACATTGCTACTAATTGTTCAGCTAGCACCTTGACTGCGCACTCGGAGTTATGAAGACTGGGGTTCAAAGCTCAGGCACCTGCCTATCCGTTACATATTTCGCCTGTAAACTCACAGTGTCACTTTCAGTGGTGTAAATAACACCAACACTGGAATTTGGACTATTGGAGATGTATGATATGGATTCATGAATGTATCAGTCCAACAGGAGGATTTGGGTAAAACGAATGCCTAGTAAATGCCACAAACCTGTCTGTATAGTGCCTACCATGAAATTCTGCATAGGTTGGTTGACTGTGGGATATTTTTTCATAGCAGGGAATTGGTCATCTCAAAATACTTCAGGGCACATTAAAGATGAAATGCTATAAGCAAAATTTAGATCAACTGTGTGTTGTCTACAATAAGAGACCAGTTCGTAGATGATAACTGTGGTGCTGGATCACAATGCTCCCTGATATCAAATATCGCCTGTTCGTGATTTGTGTACAATAGGACCAGGGAAAAGTATTGGCCCTCTCAGAGCCCCAAACTCTAGACCATTGAATACTACTGAAATGAACTCGAACTGCGACTACATACTATGCCCCAAATAACCACCTCACTTACTACTGTGCTGCAAGAATGGTAGGCTATTCCCCGGACACATGGGTACATGATTGACAGTTTCCCTCCAGGGTAAGAGCTGTAATTAAGGCCAATAGTGAGCATCACATTCATTTATTTTTGGCCACTCGGCAGTATATACGAGGGACAGTTGTAGAAAAGTTTCGCGACGATGTCCAGATACATTTGATCAGAAAGTGTATTTAAATGATATGTGATAAACTCGAACCGAGGGCCACACTTATGTGACATATGCTCATTTCTTTATTTACATTGAGTGTGTTGTTAGTGTAAATTAGATGCTGTGTTTGACGTGTGAGGTAAACATTAAAATATACACTGAGGCGACAAAAGTCATGGGATACCTCCTAATATCGTGTCGGACCTCCTTTTGCCCAGCGAAGTGCAGCAACTCGACGTGGCGTGGACTCAACAAGTCGTTGGAAGTCCCCGACAGAAATATTGAGCCATGCCGCCTCTATATACGTCAATAATTGCGAAACTGTTGCCGGTGCAGGAGTTTGTGCACGAACTGACTTCTCGATTATGTCCCATAAATGTTCGATCGGTTTCATGTCGGGCGATCTTGGTGGCCAAATCATTCGCTGGAATTGTCTAGAATGTTCTTCAAACCAATCGCGAACAGTTGTGGCCTGGTGACATGGCGCATTGCCATCTATAAAAATTCCGCCATTTTTTGGGTACATGAAGTCCATGAATGGCTGCAAGTGGTCTCCAAGTAGCTGAACATAACCCTTTCCAGTCAATTATCGGTTCAGTTGGACCAGAGGACCCAGTCCATTCCATTTAAAAACCGCCCACACCATTATGGAGCCAACACGAGCTTGCACATTTCCTTGTTGACAACTTGGTTCCATGGATTCGTGGGGTCTGCGCCACACTTGAACTATACCATCAGCTCTTACCAACTGAAATCGGGACTCATCTGACCAAGCCACGGTTTTCCAGTTGTCTAGGGTCCAACCGAAATGGTCACGAGCCCAGGAGAGGCGCTGCAGGCGAGGTCGTGCTGTTAGTAAAGGCACTCGAGTCGGTCTTCTGCTGACATAGCCCAGTACAGCCAAATTTCGCCGCACTGTCCTAACGGACACGTCCGTCGTACGTCCCACATTGATTCCTGCGGTTATTTCACGCAGTGTTGCTTGTCTGTTAACACTGACCATTCTGCGCACACGTCGTTGGTCTCGGTCATTAAGTGCAGGCGGTCGGCCACTGCGTTGTCCATGGTGGGAGGTTATGCCTGAAATTAGGTACTCTCAGAAACACTCTTGACACTGTGGATCTCAGAATGTTGAAATCCCTAACCATTTCCGAAATTGAATGTCCCATGCGTCTAGCTCCAACTACCATTCCGCGTTCAAAGTCTGTTAATTCCCGAGGTGCGGCCATAATCACGTCAGAAACCTTTTCCCATGAATCACTTGACTATAAATGAAAGCCCAACCAATGCACTGCCCATTTATACATTTTGTTCGCGATACTACTGTAATTTACATATTGCTATCCCATGACTTTTGTCACCTCTGTGTAAGTTATTGTTTTTTTCGCGAAGTGATGCATGCATGCATATAAAACTATTATAGCTGGTGATATGGTGGATTATGTCCAGTGTGTAAATGCATAGTTAGTACAAATACATGACTGTGCACTTGCAACCAGTTACAGCTTTGTAGAATTATAACTTTGTAGGGAAGTACCTTATGTAAGCTTGTGTAGATGGAAGACAACTGAGCTCTGCAATGCATTTGTTTGGTGATTGGAATTAAAGACAGTTTGAGACGCTCCAATTGCATCCATAGGGTCTGCCAGTACGAACATGCTTGCTGTGATGTCATCACTAGACAGCATGTAACTAATTTTAGTAATTTATCGAACCTGATGGCAATCGCTTCGTGTTGATTTGGTTGACATTTAAATAAGCATATCATATAACATTTAAAATTACTTAAAATGTACAAGTTTTTCAAGGTGCTGGTGTCTTACCGTATATCATTACATGAAATAATTATACTTACTAGGTATTAAATAGGTGATGCTTTATTCAAAATTTTGGAGCTCTAATATTTATGCTGCTGGATCTCACAAGCCATTTTATATGAAACCTGGACAGGTAAAGTCATTAACACAAATACAAATTTAAAAGGCAATTTTCTCTCTTATTAAGTTCATCAAAAATATTATTTTGTGAAGGGTGTGCAAATGAAGTGTAACGAAGAGTGTCCTAAGCGGCAGTAACAAAATGTTAAAATGATTGACCGAACCATTTCACGACAAAGTAATCAAACATGCTGCACAAAAATATGGTTCCATTTCTTTATCGGCAGCTTGCTCATTAAACAAGTGCATCCAATGAAATATAGGAAATAATAAATTTAAATACATATTGTACAAAATATAACAAATTTTCTTTCGATAATTTCCTCCTTCAGCAATATCTAAGGAATAGATTTCATTAAATAAAAACTTACTAATTCTCAGAAAACTCTTTGTAATACTGGGGCATAACAGACACATCTGATTTTGTATTGAAAAAAAATATCAAGCTGTAATTTTTATTTGCAGCAATGCCACTTTATTTCTGTGTGCTCTTTTTAAAGACACTGATTTGAAATATATAAGAAGTTGCCGGTTTTTTTGCAGAACACTGGTTATGTGAAACTCTTTTAGGCGTTAGAAGTTTTATAGTAAAACTGTCCATGATTATCCTTTACGGTCTTGACAACACTATACCTAGAAATGTGAACACAATCCGCATCTTCATTGCCGACAATATCCTACACCCCATGGTCTTCAGCCAGAACATTTAAGTCAAAAAAGTCAGTGTAGCACATTTCACGGACATCGAAAATTTTTCCACTCTTTTTTGCCTGTTTCATGACGTTCACATCATTTTCAGGTACATAAATAAGAGAAACTCTTTAGAAATGTTTTGCTGCATGTTCAACTACAGAATGAACAGCATCGCCCTCATTTTGTTCATGCCCCGTGAATAAAAACTAGTACATGATTGAGCTGATATTTTGTAGTGCAGACACAGCATAAATATACAAAGAAAAATATATCTATTTTTCTGACCCACGCAATTATTACTATAAAATACAATGTCAGGTTATGTAGCAGCTTTTGCATTTATACATACCAAATCTCTAAATAGTATAAAACAAAGTCGCTTATCCGCGTCTGTCTTCGTATTCGCTTAGTGCATCTAAACTACTTAATTGATTTTGATGCGGTTTTCAACATGATTTAGAGAATTTCTTGAGGAAAGTTTTACTGTATAATACATTTATATTTAATGAACGGATAGTAGAGAAATGTCGAACCGTTTGTAATCAAGTCGTAAAAAACCGCCTTTAGGGCGCTTTCATGGCTTGCGCTGACTAAACCATAAGAGATACATCAAGTTAATGAACTACAGAATTGTAGCTCTCATAGAGGTCCACAGAAAAATCCGCGATAGTATATGTTTATTCTTTAAGGATGACCCACAGCAACCATTTTTGTATTTCAAAGTATCGCTTTAAAAACTAAATTGTTACCGGGAGAAGCCGGGCCGGCTCGCTAGTAATGACATAAACACGAACTTATTTCGTTAGCTCCTCTATTTGCGAAGCCTTCATACCACACGAAACGGGTTGCTTGAGAGGACTGCAACTCATACAATTATACACATGCAATTTCGATACATAGTAGAAGGATGAGGACTCGCCTTGTGGACATAGGGGTGTAACTTGTAACTCAAATACAGTTACTATTTGGTTAGAACACATTTTATTGCTTTATCTTTCGAGCCTACAAAGGTTGTTTTCTACAATGTGTTTTTTGTATCGCTCTTGAAGTGTGAATTTTTCCTCCTTTGTGCAGTTGCGGCAGCATTCACAGAAGTCACAAAGGTCTCTCTTTGGGATGTGGAAAGAAATCATGTACTTTCTTTGGAAATAGTTGTATACATCAGGTAATTTGTATGTGCTTTGTTTGACTCTTCACACAATTTTTCATAATCGCGGTACATGTCGCCTATGGTTTTCCCACCTCCTACGCACGCTTTCCTAGAATAAAATTGGCAACAGTGACTGTACCTTTTTGGTACGGAATTAATGTAGTTTTGAACATTTTCGTTTATAGCATGTGGTATTTACCATAATACTCCGATTCAATTACACATATTACCGAACCTTCCTGCTTCTTGTCAAAGCTTTGGACTATTCGAGAGTTAATCCCTAAAGTTGCCATAAAGAACAGGTTGCAACACTGATTTGAAATCGCTTACCGTGAATTATGCACTGTTGAAGCCACATAGATTTTTTGGAACAGTCTGGTACCAGTACTTTTGTTTCGTGATGGTCATTCCACATGCAATAATCATTAGTTGTTTCATTTCCTAATATTTGTTTATTATTGTTTGGCGCTGTTCTTTAGATTCATTCGTTGAGCAATGCAGACATATGTCACTGTTACAAGCTGGTAAAATATGTTTACTTCTCTTGTCACTGGCACTTCCTACATTGTTTCATAAGGATTTTTTAATACTTTCAGTGAAGTGTAAATTGGCACCATTGTTTCTCAGTCTTTTTGTAATATTTCTCCTCCACTGATGTGGATTTATCTTCTGTTTGCTAACTGATTCCATTGGTAGATGATGTAGATTTTCTATATCACAGTGTTTTTTTCTATGTGTCATGTCACTCTTTTCAAGTTTACTGTCATCACCATATGTACTATAGGAAGATGATGTAAAAAAATGTGCTGAAGAATTATGGGGTAATTGGCACAATCGTCTGCAGCAGATGAGTCTGTTTGAGTAGATCAGTTGGACGAATTTGAGTTGGATGAACTGTTTGATCTGGATGTGCGAGTTATTTCCACATGAGCTATAGTGCTTGTCACGTTAGTTACTGTAATTGCTCCTAAAACAAATGAGTCCAAAATTTTCCACTTTAAATAGGGTCTCGAACAGGTACGTAAAATACCTCCCATTACCAATTCCTACTATGAACACTACTATAAAAACAAACTTCAAACTATTTTGCTTCCTAGACTAAAGTTAAAGGAAGTTAAATATTGGTGATTGAATTAAATTGTATTTATAAGTGTATTTTAACATTTTGCAATGGCCGTTGCTTGATGTACAAAATGGGTGAATTAATTTAGTGTGGTTGGTTAGATTTCTTCAGCGGGAATTCTTTTATTCTGTAGCCCTTTGTGAAGCATTCATTAACCACACAATCTGACACGAAGTTCATAACATTATCTCAATTGTAACGGAGTTACACTACTTCACGTCAATCTGGTTCGGTTCATGGGTACATACGTTCTTGAAGATATTTCCCTGTTGACGGCAGCCCGAGGAAGCGTTAGACTCCGTGATGCTGGTGCCTGGTGACTTTGGCGGGCGCCACAGTTCCACTGAGCGCGCACGGCGTTCCTTTACCTTGCGGTGGCTGAGGTGACTGAGCGTGTCGCCTTGTGATGTCAGCGCCGCCTTCGAATTTAATTGGACGAAGATCAACTTCCGTTTCGAGAACGTTCTCCTCAGCTTTGGAGAGAAGGACGGTCGCAGAATCTTTACTATAAATGCCCTGGTAAACTAAGCGACGGCGGATACTCGGAGGGAGGTCACTATGGTGGGTCTCACTTTGAGACATGTAAAATGTAGAAAATTTTTAATGTATACATTATTGTGGAATTTGTGCCAGTTAAGTATTTTATCTCGTATAGTTGCACTCTTTTGTAACAGCACATTTTTTTTATGTAATCCCCTTAAATTTGTATAATGTTTTAAAGTCATTGGGGAATCGTTAATCTAAAAATAATGTAATATTTTGTACTACTTTTTCAAAGTGGTTTTTTTGTACCATGTTTATATTTCATATTTGGTATTTTTTGGGCGGAGGAAGTAAAAAAGTAGCATGAGGTGCACGAAAATGAAAATTTTATACGTAAATTAATTTTTCTTGCTTTATGCAGTCAGCCTTTTAAACAAAATAGGCTATTTATTATTTTCCGTCATCATTATTCCCCTCCAATTTCTTGTGCATCATGAATGACGTAGTTGTTGAGTAGGGGACAAATTTTGTACATGTGATAGAGTGGTCTGGTGGTCACTAATTAACACTGTTGCACAATATACATACTCTAGACAGCACCCATCATCGATTTTTTTCGAGCAGACCACAACCAGATGTTAATTTTACCCCTGGAAATAGGCCTAAAATAATGGTTAAATTCTCATGAGCAGTACCTTCATAATCATAACGTTATCTTATAAATGTGCACCCGTTAGTTTGAGCAGTCGCTTGTACTGGAGAAACGCATCTTGTGAATATGGATTAGGTTCAATCCTGAAGAGTAATTCGTAAAGGCCAGGGAGTGCACACAAAGATTCATTTCCGATTTGAATGTAGTCTTTTGGGAGGGAAAAAATTCCTTGTTGCCTAGAAACAAATTTGGATTTCATTTAACTTCATATTTTATATAATTAAACCAAGGCAAAAACATTGCTTTGTAACTGTGGGCACGGACATTTTAAATATTAGATCGCTCTCTTTTACCTTTCAAAACTGGCAATGGAATATCGTCTTCATATACCACTTCTTCTACATTCAATTTACACTTTCGTTTTTTCCATGGCTGCTGTATGACTTCGTCACGTTCTCTCTTCAATGCAGCAGGTGAAACGGCATGTTGCAAATTATCAAATCGAGATGTGATCAGTTTGAATGCATCCTCTAAAACCATGTCACGTTCCAACCGTTCGCCCTTGGCCAACAAATATTTTCCACACATATTTTCGATAACGCGAAATAATTCATCAGTAGTGTCCGCCATTGTACTAAACATAAAACAGTAATGGAAACAGTTAAATATATAATTTTACTATTTATGTGTGGTCTTTGGCTTTGGATAAAATGCTGCAGTTGGCCGAGGTGCACTAGATACAGGAGTAGTAGGAGGTCTTATGGGAGTCGGCTTGATGCTGTTCTTGATATTGTATTCTAATTTAATAATGTGATATAAAATAACGACTTCGATATAATTACATTGTTTACATACTTTACAATCATAATTCATGGCAGACAAAGCAGTGATAATCTTGCTGAATATTCTTTATTCTACTACATCAATTTTCGTATCTAATGCAGAGAGTTTGCTCAAGCCTTTAGTCAATGCACTTAGTCGGGCCACTGTTTTGTCAGATGTTTGCATTACTGACAGTTCACTTAAAGTTTCTGAATTGACAGACTGAAAATATGTCATATTAACAGCATCTCCACCATTTTCAGGTTTACCCATATTCCTGAGTCACTTCCCACAGATGCTGCAGTGAAAATCTTCCATTTGCACAAGGCAGCTATCCCCCTATTGTTTCAAGCGATCATGTACGAATTTAAATATGGTATATGTAATATCTTACTGGTAAATGATAATGAATTGAACAAATCCTCTACGATACCTGCCTTTAAATAGAGATAAATATGTTACTATCACAATGAATACATACCGCCCACTCCAACAACAAGACCACACATCTTTAAAATTTGCGAAAGGCATGTATGTATTTACATGGTCGGAATATGCACATCGTACCATCATTTCTTCCACCTGAAACCAAACTTGTACAGTTGAATTATCGTGAAGTAACTGTTTCGGTAGGCCAGAATAAGTTTGACAGATGCAAAAACATTCCACCAATGCATGCCTGCCCTTACTGAAATAATCTTGCATACAGTTCTGCTTCTCACATGCTACATCATCGAAAATAAACACAAAGTTAGATTTACTCTTATCGGGAGGAATCACATCCTGATTGCCGCTGCATGGGAAATACTGCAGACCATCCACAACTTGTAGAATCAGAGAAAGTCGCTTCTACTTTGGTTGTTAATGCAATTTAGAGTACAGGTACATATTATGGAACCGAATACCATTGGACTCTTCCAATAAACTCAGAAGCAAGCTTGTTTATTACGACTAGATGATCCAAAAATTAGACACCATGTAGTATTTGTCAGCAGGGGACCATGGGATGATTCATAGGAACATATGCAGCAAAACACATATGGCCCATTTATGGTTTATGGTTTTATGCCAAGCCAGCAAAATTATGGCCACCAGTTGGCATGCACCCGGCACCATTGCTCGTCCTAAAGTGGCACCACTAACAAACGATAATCTGCCTATAACTGGCCCAGGTGTGGTGAACACAAATGGCCCAAGAATGGCCCACATATTTACAACAGCAATGGCCCACTTTACAGCCACCAGATGGCCTACTGGTGGCTAGCCATTCTTGCACCATATGTCAAACATTATCTATAAAAATAATTATTTTAGGCATTATTTACAACTTTTCTTTGTTTTAAAATTTTGATTAAACACATTATAGGAAAAAAAATTTCAATGCTATCTGGAGAAGCGGAGGGAGCGCGAACTAACGCTCCTGACAGTGACATCCCAGCATGCTAACAATTACTCTACTGTGTATTCTCAACTAATTTAGAATAAATTAGGACTTTAATTATTAACAAATACTAATATAATATTAATTACACCAGTTATTCCACAGCCTTATAATTTTCTATGCGATCAAATCGATTTTTAGAAAGATGCAGATGAGCAGAAAAAGTTACTGTCGTCGAGAGAAATCTTCCTACCTGAATCGCAATATTAACCCAAAAACTTGCCTTTTATGTTATTTTTCGCAGTATGTACGTCACCTGGATGCTAGTAAGCTGTTTTGATATGCAGTTGACATATGAGTATTTTAGTGATGTGAAACAAAAAAGTCCTTCAATGTTAATTTTCTGAAGGTGGTTATACAGTTTTTTTAACTTATTATTTTAATTCTGTGCATTCGCACATGTAAAACATTACATATGTCAAATTATTCAATACCAGTAACGAAGTCACCATATACTGTATTTACAGCATTTTGCCATAGATAATTCCGAAATAGACAAAATAATAAAATAGTTAAAAAGTTTTATAGAAACATATATTTTGAAAATATAAAAAAAAGATTAAACTTCTATTAACTTAACTATACTTAAATTAATTCAATAAATTAACATTGAAATAATAATTAACCTAAATCGAATAAAAAAAATTAAATAATTTAAAGATGAAGGTAAATAACATTTTCAAGCGAGATATATTAACTTATCATAACGAAAGTGGGGTAAAGTACCACGAATCCAAACAAACAAAAAATAAATAAAAACCATTTTAATGAAAAGACATTACAGAAAAAAAATCACAACCAAAAAAAAAGATACATAATAACAATGTCATAAATAAAATTACTAAATACTCTCTTAAAAAATTAAAATAAATCCACCTCTTCTACATTCAACATTAAATCCTGAAACTAACTCACCTTGTATCATGTAATTTATAATTATATTATGCACACATATAAATACATAGACGTATACCTATGTGTGTAGTTTGAAGAAGTTACCTGGGAAGAGTGAGAACCATAAAAATTCCCATAATAAGACAAATTGCACCAGCAATGGTCAAACGATGTATCACTTCACAGCCATCAAATGGCCTACATATAGTTTACCATACTTTCGCCAGCTATATGTATAGATTATGTGCGGCCATTACTGGAAAACAGTTAGCAAGCCCATTATGGGCCATAAGTAGTTCACCTACTCTTAACCATCAGTTACATTTCCATCAAAATTCCATAAGTGTGTCAAAAAAGGCATGCCAAATGTCCTGGTGCCAGCAGTTAACCATAGCAGGGCCAGTTGTGTAGACCCATAGGTTTTCTGGGCCAGCAGTAATCTAGCAATGCCATCAGTAAAACCACAGTCGGCCGACTTTCTCTTGCTACGTGGGAAGTACCATCATTTTTGGGGATGATATGAACTGGGAGACTAGTGTGTTGATTCACAATCTCCAGTCGACTGTCATAAATCACAAGAAAAGTGTTAGTACTTATAAAGTGACCGTATCAAATTCTGAAAACTGGGAGGTCCCTGCAAAGTCTGGGAGAGTGGCCGAGTATTCTCTAAATATGGATAAAGGAGTGGTCTAGAGTGTTAGTGGTCAGTTTGCTTTAATGCCTCGTAGGGGCAAGACCAAAAGTAGATGTGGATTTGTGAATGCGCTTATAAACAAGCTTCCATTCCAGCTGCACATTCTCGGTTTCGAGTACTGTATCCCGGTTACGAAGCTCGCTCAACAGCTTGTGCGTGGTGACAGAGGTATAAACACTTTAGACAAGGCATGCAAGGCCCACGATATTGCTTACGCGAGCAGTAACAATTTGAGCGACAGACATGCTGACAATGCTGTTCTCGCCAAGAAAGCCAAGCAGATTACTAAATCAACTCAGTCCAAGTTTGGTAAATGTGAGGCGGTGTGGGGAGTTTCCAATACATATAATCAAAACCAAAGTCAAGCAAGGCATGGGTATGCAATCCAACCAGAAGAAAAAAAGGGTGAACTCGGAGAAAAGCATGTAATGTAAGGAATAAAAAATGTATGTTTCTAATCATTGTTCTGCCTGCACTGGGCGTGCTAGGGGGTCTAATTGGAGGTGCTAGCGGTATAGCCAGGCCAGTAAACAGTACTAAAGAATAAGACAAGCAGTCTGCCGAAGCAATTTGACACAGCCGGATACTAGAGTCACTCACAATCGAAAAAAAACGGCAAAGGTCTGTACTGTATCTGATAAGTGGTGGATGCCAAAGAAGAAAAAGGAAAAGTCGAGCAAAAATGAAAAAAAAAAAAGGCGATCTTGAATTCATTGCCTAAACACCTTCTAACGAAAATATACATGATAAAATTTGCATGCAAGTTCAGAATACCAAATTTCCGCGGTGTGTACATGCATTATGTACTGCCAACAGAAACCTAAACATAATAAGTTGTCAGTCATAAATTTAGATAATATCAGAGGTCTATGCACGAGCTGGGTTGCTTACAAAAAATTGGAAAAAGAATTGAGTATGTCGATGGCTTAGAACTTATTTCCTCCGCTCGATTTGAGAGAGTATTTGCACATGTTTAAATGAGATATAATAACAATAAAAGCAGGAGCCGAGGGAGTGCAAATGTGGTCACTTGTGCATTCGTTTCTCAAACGAATAATGGGATTTCATTTAGAGATGTGCATATAGCATCCTTGCATCAGCCATGACTATAAATCAGGTCTTGTCGGAAAAGGGCTCAGAGCTTCGCTCAAAACAATTCCCTGCGCCTAAATAAGATGCTTCTTGGGCTCTGGCACTAATCGATTTCTAGAAATAAATTTTCGTCCCAAATGTGGACTCTTCCAACTGTGTGTTTCGTTGTGTTCGAGCGGACAATGGAGCCTCAGACGAAGAGTTATTCCCAATCGGCTCCTACGAAATAGAAGACATTGCTACATTCCTGAAATGTTCGCTACAGCCTGATGTAACATTGCTTCTACGAGGCAGCCCTAGTACTTTGAATAATAAAATGATTTGCAGTGTAAGCACTGATTTCAGAAAACACGATACACTGGCTTCCATACTAGATTTAAAAAATAATGTGCACGAGGCAGGTAAAGTGTATGATTCATTCCTGCCAGTAAATATATTTTGCCGGTGATTGTGATAAGGATGAACTGTTATTTGATGAGCAGTTCATGCCTGAATGGTCAGCCAAGCCACACACTACATGAGTTTTCAGTGTTCCCCCAGAATACTAGCTTGTAAAGGTGCCTAAAGCACTAATTTATGCACCAGTTCCAGCTAAGAGTGTGCAAGAAATTGTTGTTCGAATAGTCAACCAAGAAAAAAATAGATTAATTTCAGGGATGAAGATACGCCTTTACATTTCAATTTGAAGAAATATAGGACTGAACTTAAACAGGAAAAAATATTGTAAATATTGGTAGTGGCAAAGAGCAGTCACTGTTTTACCATGTGAAAACACACTTTTGCTCAAATGTTTATGGTTACAAACTATAAAAATTAACGCTAAAATACTTAACATTGAATAACCTATTAGATATGAAGATTACATTACAAAAAGTGAATTTCACTCGTATTCACTGTATTTACCAGGAATGTATGCATTGTCATCAGAGGTTAGAATACCAGTGCAAAACCACTACATTTATACTGCACCATATAACTCATATTTGATGTTCTGGAGAACGATTACACAGGAAGAGACCATAATATCTGTTACAACCCCAATCATCAGAAATTGTATTCTTTGCATGATTAACATAATTTCTTGTGAACTGGGAGGTGTTGATGTGGATTCGACAAGGGGTGTTTGAATTTTGCTACTATAAATAACTACCTTTCTTTTACATCCAATAAACTACCTGCATTGAAAATTCTTGGCTGGGGAGTCGAAGCAGACTATAAGATGCCACTTTATAAAGGTGAAAAATTTGAAGTATGCACGCTGTTAGCAATACCGTTAGGTTTCGTAGAGGATTTCAGGCATATCATTATTAATTGCCAACTTAAAATTGGTTATTCTCTTAGTCAACATACAAACGAGTGCTACCTAGAATGTTACTGTTGGATCAGAAGCTACAACACTGCCCATACACTCCATTGAAGGGATGCTACCTCATGTAGGATTTTTTTTTTTTTTAAACATCGAGAAGGGGCGAAATGTTTATATCGCTTCCCGAACGTGGTGTTTGAAAACTTACCAGAGTGTGCCATGCTACATTAATGTGAATTATTGGAATGTGAAGTCTAGTTTTGCAAGCGAGAAACCTCGATACATCATAGTTTGCATTTCAGATGGAAAAATAAAATTTTGTAAGCGCAGATAGCTCAAAATTCAACCATGTAAAAATAAATAACGTGAAAATATTTGGCGACTCTCAATATTTTCCCTACGGAGATTTAAATGTAAATTTTACGAATGGAACTTACATGATGCCAAATCAATACACCTTTCCTAGTTTCCGATGTGAGCAAACGAGATGACCGTGTGAACATACGAGTGGTTGACAGTCGTATAAAAATGGCGGCAGCAGAGAATTTTCCTTTCAATAATTCGCATATGCTTTGATAATTCATGATCGTCCGGTCACATACAATGTACGAGACAGAATATTTAAAGTACTGATGTAAGAGTGAAAATTCATTCATTCACACATCGTCCATCAACATGTCTGCTAATGCACAGGGGTTCACATCTCTCGGATTCATAATGAAAGATATATGTATTGCTTATACGAATGGAACCACAAGTTACTGCAAATTCTTACCACTGTTTGCTTGGCAACTGCTTGACAACAAGTATTAAGTCACGAATCAGTGATTGACAAATCACTATCATGGGATTACGTGGCAAGATGGCGAAATGGTATATGAAAAAAATAAGCAGCATACTCACCAACATGTTGCCCATTTGAGATGGGTGGGATGGTGTTCGTGGCAGGCCCCAAAAATTCTGATATACAAGTATTAACTGCATTGCTAAAAAAAATTTACGACCGGCAAACTGACACTGTCAATCAATTAAAATATTTAAATTTCAGTACACGAACATTAAGCAAAAATGCGATGCATGTGAGCAATACTACGAATGTCCTTAGTTGAATGTGGTAGCTTTTGGAGGTGTTCTAGGGCTGTGAAATTGATGGCGACGTGCTAGAAGATGAAAATGAGGTCGATGCATCGAGTACATAAAAATAACAGTGAAAACATGTAAATGAGGGGAGCTACCACCTTGTGGATGTGGGTTGTTAAATGTGAGATGAAGCCAGGAAAAAAAACAATAAATTCGAGGCACTAATAAGTGTATACTAGTACAAACATGAAACTGAGGTAAACTACCATCGAGTGTCTATAAAATAGTGTATGTTGTAGTTAATATATCAGTTGAACTACAGGTTTCCTGCATGCACGACGTGTTACGATAATCGAGAATGGACGTATAGAGAAACTGAATCGTGCAGTTTAGTACAAGAAACTTTCGGTCATTAAGATCGTGCGAAAGTACATCGCATTGAATTTCCAGGAGACTGATACGGTCTACGGGAAAAGCGTTACATGGTTATTAAACAATGACTTCAGAAAAATATTTTCCAAAACGATTATGTTCAACTTATTCAGCAGAGGGACATGGAATATCTTAACAAAACCCTGGCACAAGTAACTTACAATGGTATGAAGTCTATCGGCAATGGTAAAAATGCAAACATGTATGACTTTTCGTAAAGAATTGGATACTTCTTTGGTAGCAGGAGAGAAGAAAAGAAAAAAATTAATAATTTTATTCAACCACAGATTCCCTGCATGCACAGAATGTCAGTCATCATGTAAGAGCTCATAGAAAAAAATACTGAATAATTGTGTGCAGTACATGAAGCTGATTTATACGATATAAAGAGAAGAGCATTACATGAGTGTTAAAAAACAGTGAATTCAGAGTAAATTTACCTAAATGCTGTGTGCATATTATTGAAGATACTGACCGGCAAGATCTTAAACCATATGGTGGTGCATGTGATGTACCCTGGTATGAAACTATTGAATATGTTAGCATGCTCGAATTTTCGTACGCAATAATGCCTCAGTCAGAATGAAATTAAGTTGAAGATCAGTCTTCCTAGGCAGCAGTCGACATGATGAAAGTAAATTTTAATCCGCTGAATGTTGAGAAGCATGGAGATGTGACTATCAGATTTCAAAGTTAATTTTAAGACATCCGGCTTACCAGAGCAAGTCATGGCATGCAATTGACTCGAACACTGGGTAAGCTGCAATTTTGAAGAAAATTGTATGACTATTAGTCCAGCGCCTTGCAGTTTCATCGCTTCTATAGCATATTACCTATATCCTAACACCCAACTTCCCACTACTACAAATTGGCTGTTGATGCAAGCAGACGAAGAGCCGCTTAGGCAGTGTTGGGGTTCACAGGAAGAGATATATGATGGTTGTAATAGTTAGGCCAGCATAAAAAAATTAAGCTGGAATTTGTTCCGTAAAAACATATAATGAACTAAAGTATTAATTTAGCCACCATTTCAGGTTTTTTAATAAACCTGCGATCTTTGTGATATTCCTATTCAAACAGGAGATTTTATGCTAGATACGGTTTTCGGTCCTCGCAATACGAAACAGACGCACAAATGTGGCGTCGAGAACAAAATTGTAATGGTGATACATGCCAAATGTTGAAGTTTGGAAGTAGGTATTGAATCTGCTCTGCGGCATGACGCGCCAGCACTTGATGCTAGCCCTCAGTGATAGGGCGTAGGAATACGTCGACACTGTTGTCTCTAGGTCCAATTTACTAACAAATTACACTTTATTTGCGAGTTCACATAATCGAGTTTTATTGTTGCTTGAACAGGTTACCTGGTACATGAACTCACGAGACAACTCCCCTCCCCTTTTTCTATGTAGGCTACGTATGGTTTGAAGCCGCGATTGGCAGCAGGGGGGGGTGGGGGCAGGATTCTTCACACCTGGTGTAGAACTACTTATCTGACACTGCGGCGCTGTCTTCCCTCGGCTGGTGGCTTGGAACTACTCCCGTGCATGGTGGGCGTCTCGGCGCCTGGCCTCGAAGTTCCTCCTTCTCGGGTCCACGCAGTACTCTCGTTTGACGAAGTCTGACTGACTTTTCTCGGATTCTTCCCGCCGCACGTCCCGCTTGACGGCCTCCGACTGAGGTCGACGTCGTGATGCATTCTCGATCCTCGACTGACT